>PISX010001534.1:0-192293 GCA_004024625.1 Mellivora capensis | reverse complement strand
TTTTTATGCCAGTACCATGCTGTCTTGGTGATCACAGCTTTGTAGTAAAGCTTGAAATCAGGTAACGTGATGCCACCAGTTTTATTTTTGTTTTTCAACATTTCCTTAGCAATTCGGGGTCTCTTCTGATTCCATACAAATTTTAGGATTATTTGCTCCAGCTCTTTGAAAAATACCAGTGGAATTTTGATCGGAATGGCATTAAAAGTATAGATTGCTCTAGGTAGTATAGACATTTTAACAACATTTATTCTTCCAATCCAAGAACATGGAATGGTCTTCCATCTTTTTATGTCTTCTTCAATTTCTTTCCTGAGTGTTCTGTAGTTCCTCGAGTACAGATCCTTTACCTCTTTGGTTAGGTTTATTCCCAGGTATCTTATGGTTCTTGGTGCTATAGTAAATGGAATCGATTCTCTAATTTCCCTTTCTGTATTTTCATTGTTAGTGTATAAGAAAGCCACTGATTTCTGCACATTGACTTTGTATCCTGCCACGTTGTATTTTTCTAAAGATTTATTCACTTAAGTAATCTCTACACCCCAGGTGGGGCTTGAATTCATGATCCTGAGATCAAGAGTCTTACACTCTTCTGACTGACCGAGCAAGGTGGCCCTACCCATAAATTGTTTTTAAGATACTAAATTATTAGTTGTACTGTCAATTTTTTTTTTCATTTAATATGTGTTTATTGTATGTTAACTATGTTTTGGTTAAGCTCTGGAGTTTGAGTAATGCACACTATTATATACAGTAATATGTAATTTTCTAGTTGAGGATATCTTTGTGTTCTAATCATTTTAAATTAATAATTCATGAATATTGTAAATAAGATTATTTAGAAACATTGTAACGAAGTATTCGGGGGAGAGGGGACCCAGAAGGTTAACTAGCTGTTATTTCTAATTGGAAGGGAAATGAACCTACCATATTACTTCCCAAGTAGACATGCCATACAATCAAGTTCTTACCTGATTGTTACATGGTTTTAAAAGAAATTCATGGTCATATGAAAGCAGTAATTGTTGTACCTATGTATTACTACATGATTTTAGAGGAAAAAGATTTTTTAAATGAAGGTCTACTGGAAAGCTCCTGTATATTGTACATTTTTTCTAAGTCCATCAGGGAAATCATCTTAAAAGGTCTCATCCATTGATGAATTTATTGTCTGGTCAGGTTGAGAACATGAACCATATGTACATGAAACCACAGTGCAAACAATTAAAAAATCAGGTTATCAGCTAGAACAAGTAATTTGTTTTACATTGTGTAAGTCATCTATGAAGTAAAAAGGTGTCCAAAGTGAAGTAGGATCGGTGAGGTCATCATTTATATACACGGTTGTTGACAGTATGAGGGCAGACTAGTTGAAATTTCATTGGACTAGTGAAAGTTTAGATTAAGCTATTCCTTTTTGCAACTTGTGAACTGTTGGACTGACAGCTTGAAGTTAGTCTTGCTCCTGACCTCTAAAGGTTTTCCTGAGAAGATTCAATAAATGAGTAACCAAGGACTCACTCTCTCCACCTCCCGGAGAATTTTGTAGAAACAGAATGTCGAGCCAGAGAGCACCTCTCATGGCTATTTTATGAATAAATTGAAAACCATGCTCTTTGATTTGTCAGTTTGATTCCTTAAATAATTAAGAGAGAGAAAAGTTGGAGGGCAGCTGCTCCTTAATATTAGGCTTAACTTGAGTTAGATTTGGTAGACTTTAAAAAATATATAATCTGCTTTTGATTGCTTGTTCATGTGTAATTTGTTCCTCATCCAAAGACTTTAACGATGGAGATAAACATTCATGACATGAAAAGTCACCCCGTCACCCCCTTTCTAAAGCATTCCCTGTCCATCCATTCCCAAGCCCTCTGCAGAATGAATTACCCAGGTCTCTGTTCCCTGGCTTACTCTTCATTGTATTATGATATGTGGTGACAGTGAGAAAAGGCTGTATATCCAGAGAAGCATATTTTTATTGTGGAAATTTTCCAAGCATATACTAACTAAAGTAGAATGCTATGATGGGCTCACATCCCCATCTTCAGTAATTCTTGTTGTACCCCTACTCCCTTGTATCATGCTGTTTGTTATATTCCTCTTGTTGGCTGGAGTATTTTTTTTAAAGAAAGCTTTTTTCTTTAAAAAACAAAACAAAACAACAACAACAAAAAACCCCGACACCTTTGGGGTGCCTGAGTGGCTCAGTGTTAGCAGTTAAGTGTCTGCTTCGGCTCAGGTCATGATCCTCAGGTCTGGGGATCAAGCCTCAAATAGGGCTCCCTGCTCAGCGGGGTGTCTGCTTCTCCCACTCCCTCTGACCTCCCACCCCTGCTCTGTGCTCTCTTTCTCAAATAAATAAGTAAAATCTTTTTTTTTTTTTAAAAACCACCATTAATATACTGAACAAAATAAAATAATTCCTTAATAACATCTAATAGTCCATGTCCAATTTGGCTCAAAATTTTGTGCTTTTAAGATTTTATTTAAAAAAAAGTTAAAAACACAAGATTTTATTTATTTATTTTAGAGAGAGTGCAGGGGGAGGGGCAGAGAATCTCCCTCTGCCCCTCCCCCTACACATGTACATGCTCTTTCTCTCTCTTTAAAGTAAATAATTTTAAAAAATAAAATTAGTTTGTATGGATCAGGATCGCAACCAGATCCCACACATTGTATTTGGTAGATATGAATCCTCAGTTGGGTTTTTTTTTAAAGATTTTATTTATTTATTTGTCAGAGAGAGAGAGAGCCAGCACAGGCAGACAGAGTGGCAGGCAGAGGCAGAGGGAGAAGCAGGCTCCCTGCCGAGCAAGGAGCCCAATGTGGGACTCGATCCCAGGACGCTGGGATCATGACCTGAGCTGAAGGCAGCCGCTTAACCGACTGAGCCACCCAGGCATCCCGAATCCTCAGTTTCTTAAGTTTCTCTGTAACCACACTCCCTACTTCCTGTAAGTTTCTCCCCCTATGCTATTTAATTGTTGAAGAACTGGGTTGTTTGTCCTGCAGGATTTCCCACATTTTATTTCTTCTTTTTTTGCTTTCTTTTTTCGGTCTTCTACTGAATAAAATTCAGTCTTCTACTGAATAAAATCTTTAAGAAAATAAAATTTCATTTTACATTTTTATATTTCATATTCCAGCCAACAAGAGGAATATAACAAAAATTTCATTTTATTTTATTTTTTAAAGATTTTATTCAGTAAAAGACTGAATTTTATAAAATTTTATTTTATTTTATTTTTTAAATATTTTATTTATTTATTTGAGGGAGAGAGCATGAGTGGAGAAAGGTCAGTGGGAGGAGCAGGGAGCCGAATGTGGGACTCGATTCTGGGACTCCAGGATCATGACCTGAGCTGAAGGCAGTCACTCAACCAACTGAGCCACCCAGGTGCTGCAGTCCTGTACCCCACATTTTAAATTTTGATGATTTTATCCTGGTGGTAGTGTTCCACATGTACTTCTTTTCCCCCATATTTCCTGGAATCTGATAAAGTTAGAGAAGAAATTGAGTTTGGATTCAGTCTCTTTAGTAAGAATGCCTCATAAGTGGTACTGTTTGCTTGCTACTACAGCTTCACATCAGGAACCACATCCCTTCCATTTGTTCCAGTTTCAGTGAAGATTTTAGGTGGTATCAGTCTGATCCTTTTTATGATGATGATGATGATGATGTTGATGTTGATGATTCTAATAAATCACTAACTGTTTGGTTTTCCTGAAATACAGTCCAGATAGGAATGGCAGGGAAAATGCTAGATTTTCCCCTCCTTTCATTTATCAATTTTCAGAACACAAAATGAGTTGAAGTGATGAGGGCTTTTAAAAAATTATTGTGGATGTTTATATTTGATGTGTTTCAATATACTATAATCATTATTCTTTCTAACACTCAAAACTGTCCTGCCTTGGTGAGTGAATACCCCTTCAGGCTGCCTTCTGTGTCATTTGACATGACCACTGTGATTTTTGGTAATTTCTTGGTTTCAGCATGTCAGGTTAGCCCTGGTTCCTCAGACTTGGAATCTCATTCATTTCTCTAAGGAACGCTGGTCCCTTTTAGTAGAAATACAAGTACTAACATTATTCATTGTTACTGGGCTGTCATTGCTTCTAGGCCTTTCCCATAGACGGGGCTGGTAAATAAGTTTTGGTTTGTTTGGTTTTTTGAAGATTTTTTTTTTTTTTTTTTTTTTTTTTTTTTTTTTTTTTGAGAGAGAGAGAGAAAGAGAGTGAGCAGGGAGAGGCAGAAGAAGAGGGCGAAGCAGACTCCCCTGCTGAGCACAGAGCCCAATGTGGAACTCTGTCCCGGAACCCTAGAATCAATACCCGAGCCAAAGGCAGATGCTTAACCAACTGAGCCACCCAGGCGCCCTGGTTTGGTTTTTTGAAAAGAGAAAAGGAAATTACGTTCCTACCAATATGCCCAGTTCAAACTTAAGATGTTATAAGGTTTTTATTTGATGTATTTGATTTTATAATGATATCTCTTTTCTTTTAATGCTGAGAAGTTGTTTCCTAATAATTAACATAATTATTTGCTTTAAACCACAGTAAAACTAGCATCAAAAGAGTTAATTACATGTAACAAGACTGTTGGATGCAGTTTAGGATTTCTCTGCTTCTTTTATACCTTTATCATATATACTTGGGATGTATAATGAAAATGTCTTTTTTTTTTTTTAAGAATTTATTTTATTTGTTTGAGACAAAGAGAGAGCAAGAGAGCATAAGTGGGGAGGAGCGGCAGGGCAGAGGGAGAAGCAGACTCCCTGCACAGCACAGGGAGCCCGATGTGGGCCTTCATCCCAGAACCTTAGGATCATGACCTGATCCTAAGGCAGATGCTTAACCAACTGAGCCACCTAGGCACCCCAGTCAGAATGTTCTTTAAAATTAGTTAATTATTTAATTAACTAGTTTAATTAATTATTTAATTAGAATTAAATAAAATTAAATGTAAAAAATAATAAAATAATTTAAACTTTTGTACTGTGTAGTTATGCAAACTTTATAAATTCAAATCATTTCAATTTTTAGAGATTGCTTTTTTCTAATTAATGAGTTTTGTTTTCAGTATGTAAAATATTTATATGGTATCCCAAAGAAAAATGTATGGGGGTGCCTAGGAGTCCAACTCTTGATTTTTGGCTCAGGTCATGATCTTAGGATCATGAGATCGAGCCTCATGATGTGCTCCATCCATGCTGGGGCATGGAGCCTGCGTAAGATTATCTCTCTGCCCTTTCCCACCTCTAAAAAAAAAAGAAAAGAAAGACATATAAAATAAGGTACATTCAGAGTGTCTACCTTCCATCGCTATTTCTTCTCCCTCTCATTTCCATCCCTGAGGTAACCATCTTTATTAGTAAAAACTAATAACAAACCTAATCTTTTGAAAATATAAGTGCATATGTGTTTTCCCCCTTTCCTAATTTTCCACATAAGTTTACATGCTATATACAGTCTTCTGCACCTTACTTTTTTTTTTTCATTTAACAGTATGTCCTGAGGATCTCTCCATAACAATATATAAGTATCTTTATTCCTTTTTATAGCTGAATTCTATCAAAAGGAGTCCCTCTATAAAAATAGATATTTAGGTTGTTTCCAATCATCAGTTATTACAAATAGTACTGAAATGAATGGAAATATGATTGCCCTATTTAATACTTCTGCTGTTGTATTTTTAGGATTGCTTCCTGGAAGTGGAATTGCTGGGTTAAAGGATAAAATGCATATGTAGTTTTAATAGAACAAAAATTTCTTGTATGTAGTGTTTAATTAAGAATTGAAAAGGACGGGGCGCCTGGGTGGCTCAGTGGGTTAAGGCCTCTGCCTTCGGCTCAGGTCATGATCCCAGGGTCCTGGGATCAAGCCCCGCATCAGGCTCTCTGCTCAGCGGGGAGCCTGCTTCCTCCTCTCTCTCTCTGCCTGCTTCTCTGCCTACTTGTGATCTCTCCGTCTGTCAAATGAATAAATAAAATCTTAAAAAAAAAAAAAAGAATTGAAAAGGAAAGAGTGCCTGGGTGGCTCATGTGGTTAGGCGTCTGCCTTCAGCTCAGGTCATGATCTCAGGGTCCTGGGATGGAGCCCCACATCGGGCTCCCTGCTCAAGGGATAATGTGCTTGTCCCTCTCCCTCTGCCCCTCCCCCTGCTTGTGCTCTCTCTCTCTCTCTCTCTCACTCTACTCTCTCTCTCAAATAAATAAAATCTTGTTTAAAAAAAAAGAATTGAAAGGGAAGCAGAGTTCCTTTTTCCTGATATATGAATACGTTATTTCATACATGAAGTAGATACGTAGTTGGCCGCCTACTGTGTGCCTGGCATTGTTCTAATTGATGGTGATACAGTGGGAAGTTCTACAGAACTTCATGGAGCATGAAGGTAAATAAACAAAGGTAATTGCAGATTTTGGTAAGTGCTATGAAGGAAGTAAATGAGTCGATATGAAAGAATAAACTTAAGAGGACTTGCTTTGGATAGGGTAGTCAGGAAGACCTCTCTGAAAAGGTGACTTCTGAGCCGAGACATGAAGGATAAAAATGATCAGTGCTGCCGTTTATTGACTTCCCTACTATATGCCAGACAGTGTAAAGGATTTTCTTGCATTTTATTCCATAGACTCTGCAAAGCCTACTTTATAATTTCTGTTTTACAGATCAGAAAACTGATGCTCAGAAAAGTAAATTACTTGCTCAAGACCTTGAAACTTAGGAATAGGGGCTGGGATTTGGACCAAATCTAGGCCTAATTCCAAAGCCAGATAAGACAAACCCTTTTCCTGTGTTTCATTGCCTCTTAGACAGAAAGAAAGAGGTGAATACTAGTTAATGTAGTAAATGGTTTAATTTATTTATTACTGAATGGTTATAATTTCAGGGTACATATACTTATTTTATTTGGGAATATTTGTTGTATAAGAAAACAGACCTTGTCCAAACTAAAGGAAATTATTTCAATATCTGTTTTTATTGTTTTTTTTTTTAAGATTTTATTTATTTGTCAGAGAGAGAGAGTGAGCACAGGCACACAGAGGCAGAGGGAGAAGCAGGCTCCCTGCCGAGCAGGGAGCCGGATGTGGGACTCGATCCCAGGACGCTGGGAACATGACTGAGCCAAAGGCAGCCGCTTAACCAACTGAGCCACCCAGGCGTCCCTTATTGTTTTTGATTTAATAATGGTTCTATGTTTAAAATACCTTAGCACAAATATCATCCAGATATTTCTAACCTATTAAAATGATGCACCTTCTGAGTATCCTTTTTGTTTACTTTTTGTTTTGTTATTTTTTTACTTCACAGATATTTGTGGGTTTTTTTTACTTCACAGTTTTTTATTTTTTGTTTTCCTGTTTACTTCACAGATATTTGTTAAAACTTATATAAAAGGTATTTTAAAGTGTCTGTTTAAATTACCTTTAGTAAGTGAAATAACCAGATTGTCCAGGGTTCTATAAATAACCATAAAATTAATCTTGGAGGAAATTTTTTTTCTTATACTAGCACTTACTGAGCACTTTAATGTATTCTCTTAAGTATTACAACAACTCAGGTCAGGGGTGATCCCCATTTTATAGATGAAGGAACTGAGGCACAAAGAGACTACTTAATTCACTTGCAATCACCTTCTAATAAGTGATAGTTTTTAGACCTAAAGTTCAAATCCTACGCAGTCATTGGTTTTATATCCTAAGTATTAAAAAGGTCATCTCAAACAAAAGAAAGTAAGAAACTATTATTATATTCTTCCTTGCCTGTAAGTTAAGACCATACTGTTGTCCAGTGAACCATGCATAAAGACTCATAAACATTTGCTTTGGTGTCTTAAACTAGAACTAGTTTAGCAGTTAAAACCCAGATGCTAATTTTACAAACAAGGTCACCCCTAACAATATTAAAATAAAATGGTATTATTTCCTGGCTTAAAGAAAAATTCCCCAGTAACTATAGGAATGCTGTGGCATGAAGACAACATCTTAAATCTCTATGCAAATCATACACAAAGTGTTACGGCAGTGAAAAACTAGTGCCGTGAATAATACCTCCTCGCAGCCCAAGACATGAGATGTATCTTCGGCCTCAGTGTTTGTTGGATTTTGTAATTTCGTGAGCAAGATTTGTACTTTTTTAAAAGTTCTGTATTTCTGTGTGTTCCACTTGATGTCAAATCTGTATTCTTAGATTGTAAGGTTCCATTAAAAAAATAATAATAATCTCAGTCCCTCCTCCCTCCACTCCCCCTCCCCCCCACACTCATTTTGTATAATATGGTAATGATATCACCGTTGCAGTAATTACGGGTCATCTTCATTTCTTTCATCTCTGCCCGTTCTGATGGCTTCATTCCTTTGACAGAAAAGATTTGGCTCTGGGTGCTATGATTATTTTGTTAAGCGTTATTCGAATAGACAGGAGTGAGAGAAATTAATCAATCCAAATGCAATTAGCATCATGTTTAACCCAGTGATGGACGTCTCAAGGTGAAACAGCTAGGGGAGTTTCAGACATTATTATTCAATCCAATGGTTCTTATCTAAATTATAATCAAGAGAGGTTTTTATTGGCTTCTCAGTGTGAAGATGTAACTCTTTCCCTGCCCTAGGGGTCAAGAAGACTGGGCCTTCATCCTCTGTAGACTTTAGTTACTGCCAGTATGTTGAAGTGGGGATGTTGCATGTTGAAGTGGGAATGTTCCAAGCGGAAAGTTGTCTTAATGTCCAGGTGATTTGAAATTTATCTATATGGTGATCTTGGTCTGATTTTCCTAAGAGTGGAATGTGGCCTATGGATAAATTACTCTAACTTGAGGCAAAATATTTTGTGTATTGATCAAGTCAGTTTGACTAGTTATTGTTTTCTTAACCTTACATGATAGATTTATTGCTTTACTCACTTTATGGATGAAGAAATTAAGACTGTGTGAAACTACTAGCCCTTGTTCATGAGAAAGGTTTCACCACGATGTATTACTACCCATGCCCTGAAGCATAAATGTTCTGTACAAATTTCTAAGTGTTTAGTAAAAGTTCTCACCCAAGAGTATTAATCCATTGCTTTGATCTCATTGCCTTTCATTCAGTTGAGTTTACTCTTGAAAGGGGAACCAAGCAAAACTATGAAGTGCTCTGAAAAGGTTACAAAATACAAATAAAAACTTGATAGCTCCCATTCCTGAACCAAATCTTTGGGGGTTTGATGTTGTTGTTTTGGTTTGTTTTGTTTTTTAGTAGGGAGAAGGATGATAAAGACTGAATATTTGAAAACTAGTCTTGTTTTGCTCTTAAAAGAAGGCAGGGCAAGGAGAGTTGATGGGAGAAACACAGGCTTTCACCTGAATACAACATTTTTCAAATGCCTGACAATTAAGATTCTTCTACTCCTGCTTTCAATCTTCAGGCATCATGGCTGACACTTCCCATATTTTATGTTCTTGCTTGATGTTTTATATTCTGAGAATAAATCTGTTGGCTGGATATTTCTATCCTTTTTTTTTCTTTTTTGTCAAGAAAAGCCATTAAAATTATTTTCCATATTGGAACTGTCCAAATGTGTTTACCTGTACATTGAGTCTTGGCTTTCCTTTTTTATATTACATCTTAGGTAAAACATTCTCCAGAAATGGGCCTTACCGTGAACTAAGGGGGGAAATGTTTAATATAAAATTATCCTTCTCTGAATTCCCTGGAGGGAACACTGTTCTTAGCACCCCACCCTTTTGGAAGAAAAAAAAAATCCTGTTAGAGAAACAAGACACCCAATAGAAAGAGAATCTGGAAAGTGTGCACCCAAAAAAAAGGCTTTTTTTAAAGAGCTCTCAGGAGGAAGATTTTCATAGTCAGTGGTAGTTTGGTCACAGATGTAGCATCCAGACTGTTCTTTTGTCAGATACATGTTTCGGTCTCCTCTTGAAGTGCTTATGCTCAAAGAACTTTAGGCAAAAGCCTCAAAGCTGTTCTGCTTACCTTCAGATGCTTCTTCTATGTAATTTAGAGAAAAGTGAGATTTCTACTAGAGACTCTCACTCGTGAACTCTCCCGTAAGTTCTTTGAGAATGCTGAGGAGACCTTGTTACCATTACACCACCTTCTGAGGGCCACCAAGTGTCTAAATGAGGCTCCAAAGTCCCCTCCTCATGCACGACACAGTACTCAGTGCATAGCACCTTCAGTTCTTGATGGCCGCACTAGCACAGCTGCTCTTGGATTAGAGGCATGAAGAAGTGCTTCGTCCTCAACTTGAATTATCCACCATTTGCTGGTACATGTTGTGCGGAGGTCTGAGCAGGAGTGTGGGGAAGGATCCCGGTCTGGCAGGCAGCCCTGGAGCTGCTCTGCTGAATCCCGGCTCTGCCAGAGCGACCAGAGACTTCCCACGTTCCTACGAGAGAGAACACGGAATTATAAATCACATCGGTTTCCTTTTGCTCTCCTCTAACAAACCAAAATAGCCTGTGAACAACTAGCCCGTCTCAAAGTCCCCTTTCTCCTGTATTGGAATCTTCCCTAATACCTAGTACGGAGTGGTCACTTCGTGTGACTGACTTAACCATTCATCCAACCCCCTTCATGCTTCCCCTGCACAGCACACTGTGATGACTGGAGATCCCTCCTGTCACAGTTATTGGAATGCATTCAAGGTTGCCAGGACCAAAAAAGTAATTTTTAAAAGCGCCCAAACCATAATTGTAACCAGTGGCTTCATTTCTACAAAACTATCTTTCAATGAAGCTAACTCGGTAAATCGCTTCTGAGCGTCCTGATGTAGACTAAACTAGGATTGTGTGTGTTCCTCTTCACTGGAAGCAGCTGCTGGTAGAGTATAAGGAAGGCGGCTGCCTCCAGTCCCTGACATTACTCCTGCAGGTCTGGTTCTCCAGGTGAAACGTGTTACATGGACGCAAGTCATTCCTGGCTCCTTTCGTTTCGCATTGGAGATTTTTTTTTTTTTTTTTAAGATTATTGGAGCGCCTGAGTGGCTCAGTGGGTTAAGGCCTCTGCCTTTGGCTTGGGTCATGATCCGAGTGTCCTGGGATCCCTCTGCCTGCTTCTCTGCCTATTTGTGATCTCTGTCAAATAAATAAATAAAATCTTTTTTTTTAATAAATAAATAAAATCTTTTTTTTTAAGATTTTATTTATTTATTTGACAGAGATTACAAGTAGGCAGAGAGAGAGGAGGAAGCAGGCTCCCTGCCGAGCAGAGAGCTCGATGCGGGGCTCGATCCCAGGACCCTGGGACCCTGGGATCATGACCCAAGCCAAAGGCAGCGGCCTTAACTCACTGAGCCACCCAGGTGCCCCTTGAGATCTTTTAGGAAGGAAATTGTTTGATCTCCTTTGGCCACTCCCCAGACTGCCTGTGCACTATCTCAGAGCGGACCTGCCACCTCTTTCTCCAAGTGGCAGCTGAGGAGCTCCAGGGCTCCCCTTGGCCAGGGAAGAACACAAGGAAGAGGTCGAGACGAAGAGCAATAGTCATGGGAACTTGAAGGTCGGGGGGTGGGAGAGGTTTGTGATGCGATTTCAGAGGCATACACCACTCCGTCGTCTCACGAAGGCCTCTTGTGCACGACGGGCTTTGTCACTGGGGCAGCTCAGACCCCACTTTGATAGGCAGCCAAGTCACGAAAGAGACATACCTGCACCACTGGAAATAGTTTGACGAGACAGTTGATGTGTGTTCCAGCAGCAGACAGGAAGTGTCTACTACAAAGGGAACCTGCTGTTTACTCCAAAACTCCGTTCCCACAGAGCACACGGACCCGTTCTCAGATACCGCGATTTGCTCCCGCCACATCCTGATCCCTGCAGCATGGATTTCTCTCTTCTTTCATGGTACATAAAGTAACTGGTGCTTTTTTTTTTTAAAACAACATGACCAGTGCTATGTTCTGATCGACATTGAACGGACATGGAATGGGATAAAATACTGGTTCAGTGGCGGTATCCCTTTTCCCCATTAGTGGCGTGCTTGTTCAGTTCTTACCTCGTATTCCAGTAAGTTATTCTGCTCTCACTGTTTAACCAGAAAAAGAAAAACTCCTTGTGTACCTTGCTCATTTGGGAGAATTTTAATGTTTTTCATTTATCATTATAAAACCAAGGGCAGTTGTATAACTTTTTTGTACATAGCTGTTACATGTAGGGCATTTTGTCTTTAAATAGAAACAAATTGCTCTAAAAGAAATGAATCCGGGCGCCTGGGTGGCTCAGTGGGTTAAAGCCTCTGCCTTCCGCTCAGGTCATGATCCCAGGGTCCTGGGATGGAGCCCTGCATCGGGCTCTCTGCTCAGCAGGGAGCCTGCTTCCCTCTCTCTCTCTGCCTGCCTGCCTCTCTGCCTACTTGTGATCTCTGTCCTTCAAATGAATAAATAAAATCTTAAAAAAAAGAAAAGAAAAGAAATGAATCCTAGGGGTGCCTAGGTGGCTCAGTCGTTGGGTGTCTGCCTTCGGCTCGGGTCATGATCCTCAGGGTCCTGGGATCGGGCCCCACATAGGGCTCCCTGCTCGGTGGGGGGCCTGCTTCTCCCTCTCCCATTCCCCCTGCTTATGTTCCCTCTCTCACTGTCTCTGTCTGTCAAATAGATAGATAAAATCTTTTAAAAAAAGAAAAGAAATGAATCCTAGATAGTTTTCCCATCACGTGTCTCTTTACTTAAAAAAAGTCTTGTTTGAAATGGAAGAAAGAAAGATAGTTATACAGAAGCTAGCATTTACTAAATGCCTATGTGACCTTTATGTTAATTTCACCTTGAACCAATGAGGGAACCAAGGGGCGCCTGGCTGGCTCAGTCGTAGAGCATGCAACTGATCTCAGGTCATGAGTATGAGCCCCACGTTGGGCATAGACCTCACTTTAAAAAAAAATAATAAAATAAAAGTTTTATTTAAAAAAAAAAAAATAGGGAAACCAAACCTCGGGAAGATGTCTTGGGTGACTTGCCTCCATTGGTCCAGGGTCCATGTAGGAGCTGGGAAGCAACTCCAAGCTGGTCTGATGCTCAAAGCCCTGCTCTTTACACAGTCATGCTATTTCCTTTGTTTCCTGCCAGTCATATTAGAGTCTCCTAAAGACAGCCTGGTGTAACTTTTCTCCATCTTGCTAATGTTTTTAATTATGTTGAGGCACAGAAACATTTAAA
This sequence comes from Mellivora capensis, assembly GCA_004024625.1. Classification (NCBI taxonomy): domain Eukaryota; kingdom Metazoa; phylum Chordata; class Mammalia; order Carnivora; family Mustelidae; genus Mellivora; species Mellivora capensis. Next base: position 179,144 of record PISX010001534.1, on the reverse strand, counting down.
GTAGTTTGCATTGGAATTGAAAACCAACCATTATGAGTTTCTCCCATTTCATTAAAAAGTTACTTAATCTTTACATTGTTCTCTACATTAAAGCCGAGCAGAATTTTATCAGGCAATTGCCTCAAAGTTATAATCTGGAAAATCTTTCTGTAATGAAACCCATATGTCATGGGCGAAAGGTGCAAAGCCCTGGCAGAGAGGGTTGGTCTCGTGAGAGAGTCTGCACCCAATCTCGTTAACTAGGGTGCCTCTGGTAATTCCTCATCCCCTCACTGGTGAGAAATCAATCTGTACCACTGAATCTTTTTCAACCAGCCACCAAGAAAATTTACTGCAGAGAAGGCAGTTTGGGGATAGTCATTGTGGAAAGGGAGCCAGAGGCAAGGCTAACTGTAGATGGAGGAATTGGAGAACCTGAAGAAGAGATTGTATTAAACCACACACCACCTTCCGAGCAAGCAGGACAGAGTCCTCCCTTCAGCCCTGACCTCTCTAAGTAGACCCGGGTATTTACAGCTGCCGTGAACCCGACAGCCTTAGGGAAACGATGAAGGGGGGACATAGAAACTGCATAAACCTGGAAGTTGATTGTAGTTTCTCCATTTGCTATCTTTGAATGTGTACAAGTGGTCTCCTGTCCCACATTCTCTGCAGCAATTCACATGTTCCCCTACAGCGACAGTCTGTATTGTGACTTAACTCCGGTCACGGGCTGCGTTGCGTAGGAGGGCCTGTAATCATGACTTGGCACAGAGGCTGTGCTTCTCTACTGCGCACAGATACTGTGGTGGCGGATGACCAGTGGATCCCTCTTGGCATAATTATTAGAATGTGGGAGCAGAGTTGCCTTCCTGTTCAACCTCAGAACCCTAGAGGATTAACACAGAACTAGAAAATGGATAAGAAATTTTACTGACTCTAGGTAAAACTCCAGCAATCTTATTGTCTTTAAGATTGTCTTCTAGGGCTCCTGGGTGGCTCAGTGGGTTAAGCCGCTGCCTTCGGCTCAGGTCATGATCTCAGGGTCCTGGGATCGAGTCCCGCATCGGGCTCTCTGCTCAGCAGGGAGCCTGCTTCCCTCTCTCTCTCTCTGCCTGCCTCTCTGTCTACTGTGATCTCTGTCAAATAAATAAATAAAATCTTAAAAAAAAAAAAAAGTCTTCTAACATGTCTTCTAACACATGGTGGGGAAAAAACCAGGAGAAAAGAGAGGAACTGGAAGTGTTAAGCTGGTAAGCATATAATCTTACCAGGGCCATTAATGCAAGAATTGCACCAAGCCATAACTAGTGGGAACAAGAAGGGATGGAATGAGGCAGGGGAGTAGAAATGTCTTCCTCTCTTCTGTAAGCAAGCCAGAGACATCTCTAAAGGCTCTTCCCTGGAGAGATTTGAAATCCTTGGTGGGAGTTTTTTCATAAAATACATTTACATATAAAACCCTGCTGGAAGGGGTGTGTATGTGCTTGTGTGTGAGTGCACGCGCTCGTGTGTGTGTGTGTGTGTGTGTGTGTAAGAGGAATACAGAATAGTAGCAGAAGGCTGTCTCCCTACTCCTAATGGGATTTTGTAGCAGCATGTGTGAGTTTGTTTCAGAAGTCAAAAATGAACAGATGTTGGTATAAATTACCTCTGTGTCTGATGTCTTGCAAATTAAAAGCGCGGTTGGCATCACTAAACAATTTCACTAGGTTTAGGGGGGTGCGGCTAGCAGGCGGCGATTACTGTCGCGGGTCGGTAAGAATCCTCACACTACAGCAAAGCATTAAGGCAAGGATAAAGAAATGAGGAATAAAATAAAGGGTTATATGAATAATCAGAGATGTTAACATCTCCGATAACAAGTGAACAGGAGGGCTCAAGGTCTGAAGCTGCCCCTGACCCACAGCAATTTCTCTGCGCACAAAGAGGGCTTGGTGCTTAGGATGTGATTTATAGGGCACAGCCCTCTTTTAGGGAGCAGCTATGTCACAAATTCGTATATCTCCTATATGGGACTGGCGAGTAGGGAAACTTTCTCCCCTCCCATGTAGAAGATGAGGTCTTTGAATTACTTCTACTTTTACGGTGGTTTTCTGCAGCTCTGTGTGCTCAGATTAGGTTGAAGGGGGAGGAATGATTGAGTGGGGAAAGGGTTGTTAAAAAGGATTGGTTAAATTCAAGGAGAGCTTGCCACTGAGAGACTTTGGAAGAACGGTTTATTTTGCCTTTTAAATCCTTTTGATCCCTCGACTAGATTGAGTCTTTTTAAATTTGATGTCTTAAAATATTGGTCATTCTCCCATTTGGGGAAAAAACCAGTAAAGAATCGGGGATATGAAGGGAAGCGGGCATAAGTAATTAGTAAGATCAATACAGAGCTCCAGGCCCAGGATTTTTGGAGCAAGGCTCTGTTCTACCCAGAGTTTTGGATTACCCACGTCTGGTTTCCAAAGTACCTGATTCTAGCCATACTGCAGGATCATTTGATATGATGTACCACTCCTTAGTAAGCACCAGAGAGGAGGCAGGAGACCCAACCAGCAGAAATAAATGGTGAAACCCACTCTGGCCAAAAGTTTACGTCAGTCTCTAGAGGATCAGGCCGAGGGAAAAGCTTCCAAGGAATGGGATTTTTGAGGTTGTTAGCCTCCCTTATCATAGTTCATTCATTCATTCGCTCAGGAAACACCTAGTGCGGGAGAAGCAGCAGACTACTCACCCTCCTTTGAAAGGCGGTGTGTTAGTACCACTCTACCAAGCATGTTCATTGCTGAATAGCCAAGAGAAAACCAGGGCAGGTGGCATTCATGTGCTACTCGTTTTGCAGATAAACAGGCTCATAGATCTTGCCTAGCCCAAGGTGTCTCCCCACTGCTAAGCGCTAGAGCTGGAACCTAAACTGAGTTCACACTCTGTGTCATCTACAAATCCACACCACCTCCCCTGGTCAGGAAAATGCCTGTTTGGATTTCCTCTAGAGTAGTTAGCCCTACCTCTGTCTCTCCATTAATCTGGCATTACTTTCATCAAAGGAACTTCTTTTTCTTGCCAAATAAGCAAGATAAATTTAGGAAAAACAACCACCACCGGCAATGTAGAGAATGAAGCCCCGAGGGCCATTAACAGGTCTTAGTGTCTCTGCGAAGGAAGGCAACAGACATTGTTGTGTTCCTGCTTGGAATCCTTTCGTATATTATCACTCATCCAGCCAACATTTATTTAGCAGATACTACCTCTAGTGTTCGTGATAGAAAGAATAATGAGCCTCTACCCTCAGTTCTTACCCTAAATTTAGGGCAGGAAGACACGTATATAAACAGATAACTGCAAGTCTTACCAGAGTAGGGTTTGGTGCAAATCCACAAAGGAAAGGGACAGTCATTTTGATTTGAGCTGGGCTGGGGTTGTGGGCACATGCGGCAGCACTTAGCACTGGAGCTTCCATTCCTAGTTAGTGGGATTTCCTTGCCCTTTGTTGGAGCTCCAGAATTGGGAGAGGTGAAGAATATATGGACTGCAAGTACCAGAACCTTCCCTGTGGTTACGGAGTTTGTATCATTGTAGTTCTCTGTTGTACAAATGAACCAGGAGCTACTAGGGAGGGGGAGGGGAGTCCACTCATCTAGCACCAGGTCTGGACTCCAGTCAAGCCACAGGAGGCGGGGCAAAGGTCCTTTTCATTCTGCAGGTGCCTCTCCAGCCATCTCACTCTTTGGCCAGGATGGAGACATACTCTTAGGAGGCCACAGGCACACCCTGCTGTGAGCCCACTGCATGGTGCCAGGAGACTCCTGGCCTCCGGGACCAACGGTTGGAAGCTTTGAGCACTGTTAAATCTGTTGAAGAGATCTGGGAAGATGATTTTGTCGGGATGAGGATGAAGGGGGTGTTATAATACATCCACTTCCTGTGGGTTTGCTCGGCAGAGCTGCCACAGTGGGCTTCTGGAGTGGCCCTTGTAATTGAGAAATGTTTTACACTCATTTTGGAGCCTCATATGTAGGAAAGTAGCTGTATAAACCCTCTTGTAACCACAGCATTCAAAGATTGATGGTGCCGAAAGGCAGAGAAAGACACATAAACCTTGCCTGGCTGTATTAAATATCTAAGGACTGACAATGCCAAGAGAGAGAAGACCAAAGCTCTATAAACCCTACTTTATTACACCATCCACAGATGAGCTGCACCGAGGGAATATAAACCCTGTTACATTACAGCATCCAGGGACTTCCACTGCCGAGAGATGGGGTAAATTATCTCTGATTCTCATCTGAGATTATAAATGTCCAGAGACCAGCAACCCAGGGAAGACTCTAATCTTGGTTGGGTTGTAGTCTCCAAGAGCAAACCCCCTGACTTAGTGAACATGAGTATTCGGTTACATTCTGGAGAGAGAGGGAGGGAGGTTTGGGGGAATTCCCTGGGGATTTTGTTCGGGGTGGGGGTGGGAGGGGGGATGACAGTCTTCCCCAGTTGGGCTTATAGCAGTTGCTGGCTTCCTAAAGTTTTCGTTGTCAGTGGTGGTTGGTTTTTCCCTCTTTTTGGAGGTTAGTGGTGATTCAGTCTGTTGTGGTAGCAACTTGTTTTTACAATTTGAATTAGTTTGCATTTTTAAAATATATTTACCTGAAATCTCTTGTGCAGATTGTGGGTTTTCATTGATCTTCCATTTGCTGTGATTGCAGCCAGAGAAATGACACGGGGGAAATTTCTCAACATTCTGGAGAAACCCAAGAAGTAGCAGCTGCTTGTGGACGGGATGTCCTGGGGACTGGAACCACGCCCTCCCTCCCAGTGGAGCTCTGACGATGTGCAACTCTCTGCTTCCCGGTGAGAGGCCGGAGGGTGTCCCTCCGGGACTGACCCTCTCCCCTGCTCTTGGCATTCTGCACCTCTGAGGACATTCGGCGGCAAGAGAGGAATTTGCTCTGTTGAGTCTCAACAGAAGGATCAGCACGGTTACTCAGTCAGCTTCCAGACTTTGACCATCTCAGCCTTGGATGTGGGTGATACCAGAGAGCACATCATTCTTAAGGTCAAAGTTCTGCTCTGTCATTTCAAAAAGTGATGCAGGAGCCCCAGGATCTTACACCTGATTTGATTCGGTGATGGCAAAGTCAGCTGTGGCACATTGATTTGGACGGGTTCTTTTGGCTTGTACTTGATATCTTAGGAAGTATTTATGGTGCGAGGAGACCAGAGAACAATTAGATTCTGAAACAGACCAGTGAACTGACCTGTGAACTCTCCGTTATATATTGGGTTCCAAGAATCCCCAGCTGGAGAAACCAGAATCTTCTTGACATGTATACCTACTTTAAAAATTCTGTACCTCTCACAATAGTCCCCATTCCCCAGTGCCTTTCATTCCCCACCATCATTTCTGATTCCAGGAAAGGGGATCCCTGTGTATCAAGTCCCTCCTGGGAGTAACTAGTGAAAGGCCCATGCAAGGTTGCACTGGGTTCTAGACCTCAAGACCAAGTTAAAGATGAAAGAAAGGACTTTTGAGTTCCAGGAATCGGTTAAAGACCCACACAAGAAAGTCAGTATGGCCGAAAAGGTAGGAGAAGGGGATTGTTTACAGGAGTTTCCATTTGATTAAAAACAAGAATCTCTAATTGACCTGAAAGGAACGTACTGTGGAATGGTGGCAGTGTTTTGCCCCCCCCCCCCCGTTCCCTCTCACAGCAGATATTTCACCAATGTAACAAATACACACATGCGCGCACGCGGGAAAAAAGAATTTCCTGACCTAAATGCAATTCCTATGGAGCTCTTTGCCAGTTATCTGTCTCTGTGTTAAAACCTGAAAACCTAACCCATGCATAAAATTGGTTACACATGTTCTCCGTATTTTGTCTTGTGAGCCAGCCCCCAGCCTCTGATGTTTCAAGAAGTACATGAGGCTTCCTAACCTTCATGCAAAGAACATCCACATGGCAGTTGTCTGATGGTGTTAGGTTACAAGGAAAGTTGTGGTTAAACTATTGGTCCTGAGTGTCCGTGCTAGGGTGCCACACTCTTCAGTTAAATAGCTGGTCTGTTAACCACTTCTGACATTTGTACCTTGTTTCCCATGCTAGAACTAGTGTTGGGTTTTTCTCTCATTTTTGCCATCCATGCGATTTTACGTATCGATAAGGAGAAAACCTGAACACGAGTCACAAAGGATGGGCAAGTGAGAAAGAAAAGATTCTGCCTGGATGCGATATAGAAATTTAGGCTGGAGAGGCATAGATTTTAAGTTAAGCTTATTATCGACATGCCTTTTTCTCAAGATGCAGTTGGAGTGGGAGGGAAGGAGAGGGCAAAAAGTAGTGCCACAACGTCAAATTTTTCCTTTGCTCGGTTTTCGAGAGTTGATGATATCAGGCATTTTTAAGTGCTTGGGGAAATTGAGACATACATGGATAATATGAGGATACCTTCCCAAAACCAACTCAGGTCTGTAACCCAAGGCTATGTAGTTGGTTTTCTGGTCTGCTTTGGCCTTTCTTTTATTGTCATCTTATTCACCAGCACTTAACATAAGTAGATGTTTTAGAATTGCAATATTTATTGGTTTTGTATTTGTCATCCTTAGAAATGTTAATGATGTATTTTTATATTGATAATATAAATGGATGTGTAATGTGTGTGTACTTCAGGGTGTTAGAGGACTGTGCTTTGTACTTGATGGTTTCTGTGTCATCATAATAAATATGTCCCTTTCATAGGAGAGTGAGTTTTTCTTTTCCTCAAAGGGCCAAGTTGCATACTTAAAGGATTCATCAGAAAGTACAACTATAATGATAAGTAACCTGCTTTTTTCCTCTTAATATCATAGTGGGTGGTGTGTGGGGCTTTACGACCATCTACTACTTGGTCTCGCAGCTTCCAGTCTGTTCTATCAGCCATCCAACCTCATTACTACTCAACTCCCTAAAGTATTACTTAAAAACCTTTAATCCCTCCTTGTGTCTAATAATAAAGTCTGGGTCTCTTATCCTGGCATTTAAAACACTCTGCATGTAATCCTCATCACTCCTCCTCTCCAGTGTATGGAATCTGTTCCAGTTAATCTGAACAGTTCCATTTTCTCATTTAAGTACCTTTGCTCATGACGCTGAGTTCCTAGAAAGTCTCTTTTGCACATATCAAACCTACCCTTCCTACAAACCCGTGATGAACCACCTGGAAACAATCTTTCTCCCTGCATTCCTACAACACTTATGTATCCCATCCTTCTGACTCTTACCAACTCTACCTTATATTTAAGTGATCTGAGTGCATCTCTCTTGTCCCACTGAACAGTAAGCTCCTCTCCTATGCCTCTACTTACTCTTCTGTGTCTTCTTTGAGCTGGAAGGGTCCATACCTGCTTGCAGACTTCCAGTTAAATATGATGGATTGGAAACAAATGTTTCTCTGCTGCCTACTAAAATCCTTAGTGTGACTTCCTTTTGGACTCTGCTCTAGAACTAGAGAAGAACGAGGATTAGTGCTATTGCTGTCCCCCACGGATAGTTTACCTGCCCTCGAGCAGAGCCTCATGCCCTTTCAGAGAAACATTCCATGTGAGGAAAGCAAATTGCTTGGCACCATTGGCTCATCACAGATTTCCAAGAAAACAACTGGGTGGGTGGTAGATTTCTGTGACCTGGAAAAGCCCGGCCGGCCAGCTCCCTCCACAGGGACAGCATCATCACTGCGCTACTCTAAATCTTGAGAGATTATTTTTCCAATAAATAATTATATATGATTTGCCCACAGGTTTCTTTGGCCTTCCCTTTGCCATTCCGAGTTCCTTCTTCACAGAAGCATCTGTCGGCTGAGAGGAATAGCACCAGGGCTTCGGAGACAATTTTCAGATTCTTATTCAAGTCTTTTCTCACCAGTAGTCTTGTTGCTTCTTGCTTTCTTTGGTGTCTCGGATTCTTGGTTGGCCTCTGCTGATTCGCCTGGCCTTCCTTCCATTGTCAGAGCACCAAAAGTTCACAGACTATTAACTGTATTAATAGCAAGATGCCATTGTTAATTTTTCTGTGTCTTTTGGTGACCCACTTATCATATTTTTTAACTGGACACTTGGGAACTGCTGCTCGTTTGTGGTTCTCTAGCTGCAGCTCCTGTCTTCTGGGCCGTGAAAATGGAGCTGGTGAGTCAATCCATTGCCTTTTCGGTTTCTGAAGGGTATTTGGACTTCCATAGGAGCTTTGTGATGAAACCAAGAAATTTCCTTTCCAGGGGGATGCTCTGGGCCCTTCTGTTTCCTTCCTCCAGGATTAGGGGCTTGCAAAAGAGAAAAACAGGCAGACCAGGAAGGGAGGAAATGGGCTGGTGGACCAAGGTAGATGGTCCCAGGGGTCAGACAACATGATTCCTTACCAGCTTTAAACTTCTACACAAAATCCATCTCCAACCATTTGGTTACGTTCTCCATTTTCTGTTTGCTTCGTCTTGTGCCAACCAGACAGCCCCTGCACAGGCTTCTCTTTCCCCGGAGAGCCTTAGAGCCTCCACCCCAAACAGTGGTTTACAAACCGAGTTTGTAAGTTCTAACTGGCCTCTAACTGACTGTTCCTATCTATTGAGGCTTCTCTGGCCCTTGGGGCCTGTGTCCCCGACTCTGCCTAAAGAGGCCACCAGCCTTCCCACTCTCCACCCCACACTTTTTCTTCACGATCAGGGCATTTGGGGGCTTCAGGTGGCCCCAGGTGCAACCACGAGGCTCATGGTTGGCACAAGGGCTGGCAGAGCCTGTTAGTTAGCACATGAACACCCTAATGCTCCATTAGCCAGGCCAGGCATTCGGAACCTTCCCCTCCTGGGAGCCCCTTCCTCCTAATGAGAGCGGGAAGAAGGGCCCTCACAAAACACTGCCTCAGAATAATATTCGGCTTTGTCCCCACCAGTAACCAGGGCTGACAGGATCACTCTGTCCATTTCTCTTCTAATTAGCACAATTCCAGCATGGCCTGAGCCAGCAAATGGAGAAAAGCGATCAAAAGCGATCAGACAACCGTACCGAATCACAAACACAAAGAGGGCCATTCCCTGTAATTAGGTGAGACAATTCCTCAGTCTTTTCTCGGCTGGAGTTTGCTGCTAAGACTCTTGCTGTTTGGGTCCCAGCAACACAAGTTACATGTCTCCCTGGGACACTAATAAGCCCCAAATTGTCTTCCGCTTCACACAACTCTAACCAGAGGACAGATGCCCGAGGGTAGGGGGGACACAGTGAGGGGACAGGGTGTCTAAACAGCGAAGCAGCTGCGGCAATGTCTCCCCAACTCCAAAAGGCAGACACTGGGGCTGTGGGCAGAGAAGGAAGAGGCCATTCATTTGTTGGGAGAACAGCTCGGGTGCAGCCCGGTCCCATTGCCTGAAGCCCTGAGAATTCTGGGACCTCAGGAGAGACCCACTCTCTGCTATTTGCCTCACCCCGTTCATTTGCCACCTCTGGCCAGCTGTCGCCTTTGGGTCTCCTTGTCTCTTCTCCCACATGTCCACGCTGGTGGCATCGTGGGCAGCTACAACCATGGCACCATCCTTGGACCTGCACCGAAGCCCTATACAACCATAGTCAACGAACTTGAGGCTAGCTAACGAGCGGCACACACATGGGAGTTCTACACTCAAAGAATTCGTGACCTGGAACGGACACTTACAGCACCCATTCACTTCTGGGTCTCTGGCTCTCCCACAAGCCTTGCTTTCTATCCCCATTCTCTCTCCTGGAAGATCCCTGTCTTTTTAAACAGAACAGTGGCCCATCAATGGCTAGGGCAAGAAGCCACCACTGGCCACACTCCATGTGGCTCAAAGGTTGGCCACTTAATAAACAAGAAACCACTCCCTCAGGATTGCAGCCCATTACTGGGATTACTAGGGGTGACACAGCCATGAACTTGGTCATAGCCAGGGACAAAGGAATGCAGGGGAGAGTGGCATGTGGAATCGCAATTAAACTCAAACTCTGAGCTGGGGTTGGACTCACACATATTTTCATCTTATCCTGTTCTCTCCTTTCTGTTTGGATCTCTATTTAATGCTTCGGAAAGAGACCTCCAATACCAGAAGACAATTATCTGAAATCCAAGGAGCCAGAAAGCTCAAGTAATAAGAATTGCTTTGTTTTTCCATCTTCCCTGTCTGAGACACACAGAAGTACCAATAAGGTTTGACTTTTTAAAAATAATTTTTGGGAGGGTGCCTGGGTGGCTCAGTGGGTTAAAGCCTCTGCCTTCAGCTCAGGTCATGATCTGATCGTCCTGGGATCGAGTCCCGCATTGGGCTCTCTGCTCAGCGGGGAGCCTGCTTCCCCCTCTCTCTGCCTGCCTCTTTACCTATTTGTGATCTCTCTCTCTCTCTCTCTCTGTCAAATAAGTAAATAAAATCTTAAAAAAAAAAAAAACACTCTCCAGACTTTAAAATAAATAAATAAATAAAATAACTTTTAGGAGATGTCAAAGAATCTGATCCAAATTCGTGCAGTCTCTTACGGTTTCTTTGGTTATAAGCAGGGATTAGAATAGTACTTGCCGGGACGCCTGAGTGGCTCAGTTGGTTAAGCGGCTGCCTCCGGCTCAGGTCATGATCCCAGCGTCCTGGGATCGAGTCCCACATCGGGCTCCTAGCTCAGCAGGGAGCCTGCTTCTCCCTCTGCCTCTGCCTGCCACTCTGTCTGCCTGTGCTTGCTCTCTCGCGCGTGCTCTCTCTCTCTCTGACAAATTAATTAATTTAAAAAAAAAAAGAATAGTACTTGCCACATAATAAGTCCTTAATAAGAATTTGTTGGAAGAGCTGCACCATGACACTAAGTGGTCACAGCTTTCTTGCTAGTCTCAGTTGTGTGGATCTGGAGAGAGAGGCAGGGTGTGGTCATGCAATTCACTTCTCTTTGAACCACAGTGTCCTTGGAACATTTTCTACTTTAAAGAGGCAGGCAAGGGGCGCCTGGGGGGCTCAGTTAAGTGCCCCACTCTTGGTTTCAACTCAGGTCATGATCTCAGGGCTGTGAGATCGAGCCCTGCATCAGGCTCTGCACTGCATGGAGCCTGCTTAAGATTCTCTCTCCCACTCCTCACAAAAAAAAAAAAAAAAAAAAGAGAGAAAGAGAGAGAGAGGCAGGCAAGCATCCTGGATAAGGGCATAGACCCTGACGTCAGATTGCCTGGGTCCAAATCCTGTTTTTGCTGTCTTCTAGACATGTAACCATAAGTAAATTGCTTCACCTGTCTGTTTAGTTTACCTGTTTATGGGGTGGGTCCAATAGTAGCGTCAAACTGCTAGGGTCATTGTGGAGATTAAACTAGTACTTGCAAGTATTTAGAACAGCACATGGCCTATCTTACCCATTACATGAGTGCTTGATGGATATAGTCTTTAAAAATGGATTCAATGCATTATTTAATTATTACACTCACATTTGTTAAAAATTGATAATTCTTACAGGGAAAATAGAATAACTTTCGGTTACCTAGAATAGTTGGAAGGGGTAAAGCAGAGAAGCTGTTTCTCTCACTCTTTGCCGAGAGCTGACAGCTTCCTGGGTACCCCTGCCCTCCTTCTTCCACCGTCCGGGGCAGCCTGTGCTGGCATGGACATTCAGCAGGTATCATGGCTGACTCTTTGTTGCTCGTGAACAAGGGAAGAAGAGGTGTTCTTTGTGACAGTGGCGGGTTTCTGAGCTGATACTGAGCTCGGCATGAGCCTCAGCTCTCTGTACTTCAGTAGTCTTGATGGTCCTCCCATTTGCTGAGCATCCACACTCTTCCAGTCACTGCACAGGGATGCTCTTCCCTGTTTTGCTCTGTCCTCCAGCCTCCCCACCCCACCCCTACCCTGATCCCACCATCCTTATACCAGATGCTCCCTTTCCAGGCCCGAGCAGGATTCACTTGGGCCTGGACTCCCCACCCCCGCCACCCCCCGCAGCAGCCTCCTCCGGGATTTGCCCTCCCTAGGATCCCGTGGAGAACAGCGTGGCCTGCCTCTGCAGCCCGGGGCCTCAGGGTCAAGCGGGGCTGAAGGTCACATCCCAGGGCTTTCTCGGATGCGGCCAAGCCCCAGGAGCAGAGCAGGCCCAAGCCAGTGGCTTCACACAAAGGAGCAGCTGAGAGGAGTCAGGTTGGAAAAGTCAGTGACTTTAGGCGGAGTGGAAATGAGAAGCATTGGCTGCAGCCACAAGCAAAGCCCTGGGTAGGGCCATGAGGGTTGTGTAGGGGTCAGAACCATAAGGGTCAATGAGGAATAGGGAAAGCAACTCCTGAGAACTTCCTTGGCCCCCTCTTCCCCATTTGTCTCTGCTGTCACTGCCTCCACCTTTTTTGGGAGGGAGGGAGGGAGGGGCAGAGGGAGAGGCGGAGAGAATCCCAAGCAGGCTTCACAGTCAGTGCAGAGCCCCAGGCTGGACCCAATCTCACAATCCTGAGATCATAACCTGAGACAAAAATCAAGAGTCAGGTGCTTAACCGACTGAGCCGCCCAGGCGCCCCTACCTCCACCTTCTTCTCAGCAGACCCTCATCCCTTGCTTTTCTCACAGGGCTGCTTACCTCAAGCCAACTGGTCCTTTGTACCTGGAACTATTGATTAAATTATGGTACATTCACATAGTGAACTATGATGCAGCCAGTTAGTATGTTTGCAAAAGGTTACAATATCATGGAAGAAATAGTTTGTCATAAGGGTAAGCAAAAGTAAAATAGCAAGATGCAAAATTACAAATGCGACATGATGTCCAATATGGGGGGGAGGGGCAGGGTACTATAAGGAAATAGACCCAAGGTGTTAATGGTACTTACTGCCTGGTTGGAGGATAGCGGGGGTAATTTTTGCTTTCTTCCTGCATTTTCCAAACTCCCTACAGAATCACGTGTTGTGTTCATCATATGGGGGGGAAGCCTCTGGAGCTGAGTATACAGGTAGATGGGGCTTAAAATGTCCGATCAGCCCAACCTAGTACCACGCACGTGTGCGGCGCATACACAGACTTCACCGGTGACATTTGTTATGGTAATGAGGTTCATTCTTGTGTATGAACGTGTCTATCAATCTGTAAACCTCTAAATATTTACCGAGCACCCACTGAGCATCCAGCCCTGCCCCAGACCCTACTCCATCAGGTAGAGTGTGGACGAAATGACTTGTGCCCTAAGCACTCTCCTTCCCAGGGCCCGGCCCTCCTCACACGCCACAGGGCCTTTGCTCAGGAACAGAAAAATGTTCTCTTGGTACATGTTCAGTCAGGGCTGCCAAATAGCTCTTTTTCCTCAGTCCGCGCCCCCATAGAAAACTATATCTCACCTAATTTTGATTTTGACTCTTACGGATGAATTTCCCCAGCTCGGGGGCAGGCCAAACATTCCTCCAAATGTTGTGCTGTGAGAGTTTCCTTCGCTGCTTTCTTCCTGTTTGTTTTCCCTTCCCAACCAGGAGAGAAGGGGAGGAAAAAATAAAAAATAGAGGAACTTGGGGTCAGGGGTAGGCATGGGTCAGGGCAGCCTGGAATGATACTCCTCTGTTTTCATCCCAGAGCGCCAGACAGAGGCACTGTACCCTCTGGAAAAAAACATGAGGTACCTTCTGTGCAAGCTGGGATCTGAGGGACACAAGGGTGCATGGGGGGGGTGGTTCTCACCTTTATTGGGAACACATGTGTGTATGGTCAGGGTCCCTGCGAGGTGGGAAGCAGGGCCGCAGAACTGATAAAGAGACGAGAGCCTCAGGGGCTGGTTCACATGGAAATCATGCAGAAGAATGAACTCCATCCTCCAGAAATGGGTCGTCCACCCCGGGCCCCGGCACCTTGAGTCTACAGGCCCAGGGATCTAACTAGGCCTTGGAGGGGCTTAAGGAGTTTTGCTCCTCCCTTCCCTCCAACAGAAATAGATGTCATGATGAGTAAGAAAAATGCTGTGCCTAAGACCCCTGCTCCCTCCTCTGGGTCACTGGTGTATGTGTCCTTGTCCATCCTGTTGCCCAGAGAGGGGCTACTTCCTGCCCAGCTCGGGATAGCGGGACAAAGGGGAAATGTCAGCCACGCGCGGCCCTGAAGCCTGCCTGACCCGTAGGGCCTTTCAGCCTGAAGTGCCGGGGCCCCACGATCCGGGCTGCCCTCCCGGAGCGGCGAGGAACACGCCAGAACAGGGAGCCGAAGCCGTTGTTACAACACGAGGATGGCAGGACAGGCGACACCTCACAACGGCACCAAAGATTGATGCAAATTGGTTTGGTTCTGACCCTGGCACCAAAGATTGATGCAAACTGGTTTGGTTCTGACCCTGTCACGCCGGGAAGGATAATGATTCCTGCGGCGCGGGGCCCAGGAGGGGGCGCGTAGTGGGGGCTGTGAGGTTGAGTGGCTCCCGCTGCATCCTCATTAATGATCTGAAAGACAGGGGTAAACAGCATGCTAATGAAACCTGCAGAAGATCGGTGTCCCGAGCCCCAGAGAGGACAGAGAAATAGCACCGCGAGACCCAGAGAGCTTAGAAATATGGGCAGGAGATTGTCAAATGAGGTTTCGTCTTGGGAAAATGAAAGTCGCTGTGTCAGGCAGGAATGATGAAGGTGCCTTTGGGTGGAGGCCTCTGGAAAGCAGAGATGGGTGGCAGGGCAGGCGGTTGAGTGAGGGATAGGGTCTGGGGTCTGTTGGGGGAGGCGGAGGACCCGGCCTTGAGGACCCAGGGGACAAATCCCCTGCATATTCCTGGCGGGCCTGACCACAGCCCGAAGACTGGAGCCAGGCTACGGAGCCAGGCAGATGGCTGTGGCCCCGTGGCCTTTGTCAGCCCCTGGGCAAGGCTGGACTCTGGCTTCACAGCCCCAAGCTGTGCCTATTTGCATTCAAGCCACTGAAGCTAAAAATGGCATTTTGACATGAAGAACTAAGATGAAACAAGCCAAAACACATTTATTTTAAAATGTTGCCCCAAATTATTGAAAATAAGCTAATCAAGAGTAGGGGAGGGGCGCCGGGCTGCCTCAGTTAGTAAGAGCACGTGACTCTTGATCTTGGAGTTGTGAGTTTGAGCTCCACGTTGGGTGTAGAGATTATTTAAAAAAAAAAAAAATTATGGGAAAGAAATATGTCCCCCATCTTCAGTGGTTTCCCATTCAGTAAACATTGTGTGGAGGTATAATTCATTTGCATTAAGCATACAAATATTAAGCGAACAGATCAGTGAATTTTTTAAGCAAATCCCTTAACCTCACCAAGCCCCGATTTCTTTGTCTAAAATGGGTACAACAGCAGTACATATCTCACAGCTGTACGGTGACGATTAAATGAGATAGAATATGTAAGCCCCCTAGGACATAGTGTGCACTATGTGGGTGATTATTATTACTATTTATTACTCTCTAATTTTATTCCCTAAGCTTTATTCCTAACTCTCCAAGTAAAGGATAAACTTCTTGAAGTCAGGGACTATCTTAAAATTCTTTTTCAGTGTATAGATGCTGAATAAATCCTTGTTTGATATGTTGGTAGTGCCTTTTAATAGGAATAATTTTGTTCTAACCCTACTCAGATCTACTTTCAATGAAATCTTTCTTTAAGGGGTACCTGGGTGGCTCAGTGGGTTAAGCCTCTGCTTTCGGCTCAGGTCATGATCTCAGGGTCCTGGGATCGAGCCCCATATTGGGCTCTCTGCTCAATGGGGAGCCTGCTTCCCCCTCTCTCTCTGTCTGCCTCTCTGCCTACTTGTGATCTCTCTCTTTCTATCAAATAAATAAATAAAATCTTTAAAAAAAAAAAAAAGAAATCTTTCTTTAAAATGAAACAAAGCCAAGAAAGAAACAAGGGGCGCCCGGGTGGCTCATTCATTTAAGTGTCTGCCTTTGGCTCAGGTCATAATCCCAGAGACCTGGGATCAAGTCCCTCATTGGGCCCCTTGCTCAGGGAGGAGCCTGCTTCTCCCTCTCCCTCTGCTTGCCACGCCCCCTGCTTGTGCTCTCTCTCTCCCTGACAAATAAATAAATAAAAATCTTAAAAAAGAAAAAAAAAAGAATAACATTAAAAAATGAATAATAAAATGAAACAAATCAAGAAAGAAAGAAACAAGGGGTGCCTGGGTGGCTCAGTTAGTTAAACACCCAACTCTTGATTTCAGGGTATCAGGATTGTGAGTTCAAGCCCCATATTGGGCTCCATGCTGGGCATGGAACAAACAAACCCAAATAAGATGCTGATACCACACATTTTTTCAGACAGAACATTCCCCATAAGATTGTGCTAACAACACAGCCACCGTTGGATGAAACCTTAACCCAAAGGAAAGGAACCGGCTTTTGAGTCCAATCCAGATCTGAATTAGGGTGACTAGTTTGCTTGGGACTCGGGAGTTACCCAGGGCAAGGGACAGTCCCACTGATGGGACAGTTGTTCACTCTAGTCTGGACCTAAGCTCTGCTACTTCATAGTTTTCTGGCCTTAGATAGTAATCCTGGCCTTGTTGAAATGTTTTCTCTTCAGTCAAGGGGATTGTTGGAAGGATCCAAAGAGATGCTGTTTGATAGTTTAGCAGTGTGTTTGACACATAATAAATGCTCAGTGAACTTTTTAAAAATTTTCTTACTAATATATAATGTATTATTAGCCCCAGGGGTACAGGTCTATGAATCGCCAGGTTTACACACTTCACAGCACTTACCATAGCACATACCCTCCCCAATGTCCATAACCCAACCACCCTCTCCCTAGCCCTCTCCCTACCCCTCCCTCCCCACGGCAACCCTCAGTTTGTTTTGTGAGATTAAGAGTCTCTTATGGTTTGTCTCCCTCCTGATCCCATCTTGTTTCATTTATTCTTTTCCTACCCCCCAAACCCCCCATGTTGCCTCTCAACTTCCTCATATCAGGGAAATCATATGATAATTGTCTTTCTCTGATTGAGTTATTTTGCTAAGCATAATACCCTCTAGTTCCATCCATATCATCGCAAATGGCAAGATTTCATTTCTTTTGATGGCTGCATAGTATTCCATTGTGTGTGTGTGTGTGTACCACATCTTCTTTATCAATTCATCTGTTGATGGACATCTAGGTTCTTTCCATAGTTTGGCTATTGTGGACATTGCCACTATAAACATTCGGGTGCACGTGCCCCTTCGGATCACTACGTTTGTATCTTTAGGGTAAATACCCAGTAGTGCAATCGCTGGGTCATAGGGTAGCTCTATTTTCAACATTTTAAGGAACTTCCATGCTGTTTTCCAGAGTGGTTGCACCAGCTTGCATTCCCACCAACAGTGTAGGAGGGTTCCCCTTTCTCCACATCCTCGCCAGCATCTGTCATTTCCTGACTTGTTAATTTCAGCCATTCTTACTGGTGTGAGGTGGTATCTCATTGTGGTTTTGATTTGTGTTTCCCTGATGCAGAGTAATGTGGAGAAATGCTCAGTGAATATTGACATAAACTGTCAGATTCCACATAAGCAAAGTGCAAACACAGGCATAAACTAATTTATGATGACAGAAGTCAGAACAGCGGTTACCCTTGTCAGAGACGAACTAGGAAGGACCTTGCCTTCTGCAGGGCTAGACATGTTCAAGGCGCAAATACTGAGCTTTATCACCTCTGGGAAGCCAAACATGATATTTGGGTTACCAAGAACATTCTTCTATACTCTGTTGGTCATGTAAATAAAGGAAGAAAGAGAGAGGAGAACTTAAATTTGTTTTCCATGGGGCGAGTTAAATAAGCAAGAATCTGCAGAGAACTTCAGTTCTTGCTTCTCCCTTCTACATGGTCCATCCTACAAAACAAAACCTTCTGTTTTGCTGTGCTCAGCTGTCCTCCCTGCCTCCACTCATGCAGCACTCTTCTAACATCCCAGTCATATGGCCTCGATTTGAGAACCATGTTGTGCGGCTTTGCTTGGCTCTCTCCTGGACTCTTTCTTTTCTAATGGGAGCTACTGTCCCCTCCACAGCCAGTGGGGGCATATGGTTCCCCAAGAGGACTCTCAAAACTGACTCCCCTCCCCTACCTCAAAGCCTCCCTACCAGGAATGTGGTGTCACCAAGTCTATGTGACCTTGAGGAATACATAGTCTTTGTTCATTCCACTTCTAGGTATATCCCCAACAGAAGTGAGTGCTGGCACTCACCAAAGGACATGTGCAAGAATTTGGATAGCAGACACGCCTGGGTGGCTCAATCAGTGAAGGGTCTGCCTTCGACTCAGGTCATGATCACAGGGGTCCTGGGTTTGAGCCCCGCGTTGGGCTCCCTGCTCAGCATGCTTCTCCCTCTACCTCTGTGATCTCGCTCATTCTCGCTCTCTCTGAAATAAATAAATTAATAAAATTTAAAAAAAAAGAATCTTGATAGCAACTTTATTCTTACGAGTCAAAAATTGACAAAAAACCCAAATGTCCATCAAGAGAATGAATGAATTGTTATATATTTATACACTGGAATGTCAGTCAGCAGTAAAAACACACCACTGTGCTTCACACAGTAACATGGGTGAATCTCACAAGCAAGAATGAGGAGAGAATTCAGGAAGGCACGCAAGGGCATACCTGTGCGATTCTAGAATGGGCAAAACTCATCTAGGGTGGTAGAGGCCAGAATAGTGGTTACCTGGGGGTGCTGACTGGGAATGGGTACGAGGAGCCTTCTGGAGGGTAGGAAATAGTCCCTATAGTGAGTGGAGTAGTGGTTACACAGGGCTATATGCACATGAGCGTCTGTAGAAACATCCATTGAGGGGCACCTGCCCAGCTCAGTTGGTAGAGCGTGCGACTCCTGATCTCAGAGTTCTGAGTTCAAGCCCCATACTGGGTATGGAGATTACCTAAAAATAAAATCTGGGCCACCCGGGGGCGCAGTGGGTTGAGCATCTGACTGGTGGCTTCCGCTCAGGGATCAGGGAGTGGTCTCAGGGTCATGAGATCAAGCCCCGAATCTGGCCAAGTGCTCAGCAGGGAGTCTGCTTAAAATTCCCTCTCTGTCTCCCTCTGCCCCCTCTGCCCCTCTGCCCCATGCTCGCTCTCTAAAATAAATAAATAAATCTTTAAAAAAAAATAGAACTTTTGAAAAACAAACAACAACAACAAGAACATCCACTGAGCTGTGCATTTTGTAGTTGTATGCTCTACTGGGTGTTCTCTATGCCTTCATTAAAACAAGTGAATTTAAGGTCCTCTGTGCCCCTAAAGGGAAACTTAAGGAAAGCTCCCACAATGCCGTGGAGTTGACTGTGGCAATAACATAGGAGAATCTAGAACATCTCAGACTCATCCTGGCTTCTAAGCTATGGAGTCAGAGGGAAGGATGGAGAAGGTTCAACATGTCCCTTCGGCAGCTACTTTCCATCCTCCACCAGCAACTGAGGCTAAGGGCTGGGGGCAGGGGTCCCCATTCTGTGCTTTCCCTCTGTGACCTTGGCATGGGGAAGGGGTGTGAGCCAAATGCCAAGGGTGCTAGAAACCCTGATGCTTAGGCTGTTTTGTGAGGGATTATCAATCTCTATCTGCCCCTCCCCTTGGAACTCAGTCCCAAGATGGGCTGCTCGAAGGCCCAGACCTGGTCCGGCTTCCCTGTTCCTCCAGAGCCAACATTTCATAGGCACTCGGTGCACAGCTGCCCAAGGGATGCCTGAATCCATGGCCTCCAGTCATATTAATTTCCTCCCACCTGGAGCAGCTGACTGATCTCAAAGCTACAGATGTGCTCTTTGACTCATGGGTTTTAGGTGATCCTTCCTAAAAGAGTTGGCATCCTAGGTGAGCTCCTGGCATCTCTGACTTGCTTCTGTCCAATGCAGTTCTGAATTTGCTAGAAAAGACCTCCAGTTCCCTCTCTAACAAGTTTCCCAGGACCATTCGAAGGTTCCATCCCCACCCACTCGTAGCAAAGAGCTGTGTGGATGGAGGCTAGGACAGCAGGGTCATTCAGTCCCTTGGGGAGACTTCTGTGCTATCCAAATAGGTGGTCATTAGCCACATGTAGCTATTACATTTAAATTAAAAGTAAATAAAATTTAAAATTTTGCTTGTTACTCTAGTCACATTTCAAGTGCTCCGTGGCCACATATAGCTGCTGACTACCATATTGGACAGGGCAGAACTCCATACATCTCCATCATCATAGAAAGTCTGTTGGACAATACTGAATTCTAGATGATCTTCAGATCCTCTAGAACAGCCTTTGGAGGAGAGGAGGAAGGAAGTCAGGAGGATTGGACCCCTCCCCCAAGTTCTAAAAAGCCACCCTGCCTTATGAATTCAGATTTCAAGTTAGGTTTCATTTAGGGAAAAAAAAAAAAAAACCTCTATTCTTTTTTAATTTTACAGTGCTTTTTGAAAAGACAGTAAATACAAACCATATATATATGGTTTCATTTATATTCATATTTATATTCATATATATGGTTTGTATTTATATATTTATGTACATATATATGTACATATATATAAAGATTTATTTATTTATTTGTCAGAGAGAGCATGAACAGGGGGAGCAGCAGGCAGAGAGAGAAGCAGGTTCCCCGCTGAGCAAGGAGCCCAATGTGGGACTCGATCCCAGGACCCTGGGATCATGACCTGAACCAAAGGCAGACAATTAACCAACTGAGCCACGCAGGCATCCCACAAACCATACTTAAAATAAGCACATTGTAAAACAAACAAACAAACCTCTCCCCATCCCCTGACCCTCGGGCCACGTGTCACTAGCTTGTGGGAGCTACACCCTGCCCTACATCTCGCTTTTTCTCCCACTTAATTCATCTGGGTCTTGTTCATAACGGTACGTACAGCTCGCACAGCAGCCTACGGTCCCGTGTGTGGATATACCATAATTTACTTAGCTATGATGGACATTTAGGTTGTTTCTGGTCTTCTGCTGCTACAAACTTCACCGTAATGGACAAATACCCTTGTACGCATCCTTGTGCCCGTGCAAAGATATCTGTAGAATGGATGACTAAGGAGGGAATTACTAGGTCAAAGGTCACATGCTGAATTGTCCCCCTCAGGTGGTTGCAACAGTGAGTTCTTTCCCCACGCCCTCAGCAGGGCTGTTTTCAGGCCTGCAGGCTTCCTGCAGATTAACCCTGGCTCCTCTCCCGAGAGGGCTTCCGTTGCCTCCTACAACCCATCCCATCCACCTTCCTTTTCTTCTTGTCGCGCCCTCCCGCTGTCAACAGTGGTTAATTTTCTTGGGCATTCACCAGGCTCCCGGGGACTGGTCTTAAACCCTGACTTCAATGTCTCACATACTCTTCACCACAGGCTCAGGAGGTGTAGAAACTACTGTTGTTCCCATTTTACAGAAGAGAAGCCTGAGGCTTAGAGCTTCACTAATTCATGGTCACCTGGCCAGTTAGTAGTCAATCCCTGGGAGTCAATCCCCGGTCTGCCTCACTTCAAAGCTGATGCTTATTACCAGTAGGCTTCCCCACACACTCCTCTGCCCTTGCCCCTTCTCCTAGCTGTACCCCCCATGAACAGCTACCTACCTCTCTTCAGTGCCTTCCTTTGCCCCCATGCCATGAGCCCTCTGTTCCTGTTCACTCCCTCCTTCCAATGGTCAGGGCACACGCCTCCTCCTCCTCCGCTGCCTTGGTTTCCTCTGTTCTTGGCCTTGGGACTGCCCTACCTGTACACTGGCTCTGCCCAGCCTCCCCTAGGTGCTCACCTTTGGCCACAGGGCTGGGGAGGGAGACAGCAACAGCTTCTGTCACCTGACCCTACTCAGCCAATTCACGAAGACAAGATGTCAAGTTAATGAGCCTGCGGGCCTCTAATTAGCTGTCAATTACCTCAAATTAATCAACTCCTCGCCTAATTAAGCATTATCGGCAGGTGGGCACAAAGCAGAGCATTGTGTGGGAGCCATGAGAAAAGCCGGGCTGGCAAACTTGGTTAGGATCAGCCCTGTGCACTGCGCCCGCCTCCTCACCGCTCTCAGCTACCCGCCTGGCGCAGAGGCACTGGGGGGCCCTCCGCCCACCACGGTCCCTACACCCCGGGGACCCCGTGGACCTCCTGGGCAGCGGGGCGGATTGTGTCTCACGAGCGGGAGGTGCAGAGCCTGGAGACAGGTGGGATAGCCGTTGGTGGAAACTGTGGCCAGGCCGAGGAAGACCGTGTGAAGGGGAGGTCAGCTCCCAGCGTTGGTTAGAGCAGGGGCGGAAGCTGGGCTCCGAGCTGGACAGAGCAGGGGGCCGGAGGCAGGTCCTGCCTAGATAGGCCTGGGTGGGCAGGCCGACTGCTTTCCAGTCTGGCCTTGCCACTCGTGAGCTCAGTGACCCCCAGAAGTGACTTCACTTCTTTGATTCCTCTCCGAAAAAAGTTGAGAATCATTTTTTAAGAGACCTTACTGGATCTTCTGGAGGATTATATGAGATGATGCCTGTGAAACACTGGCCCCGTGTTAAGTGTTCAATGGTTTTTAGGAGTGACTGAAGCAGGTAGGTGGGTGCCTAATCAGAGAACCATTCAAACGGTGCCATGTGTCCCTAGGTTCTGCAGTATACCCCTGAAAAAGCTCAGCTGGGTGCCGAGGACGTGCTCGGTGCCGGAAGCTGGGGTGTCCTGGCTATATCCTACTCTCCACCCCTCATGTCCCAGCACCTTCGTGTGTGCACAAACAGAGCCCTGGGTGCCATACGGAGCTCCCCAGGTGCGGTAACCACAGGTCTCTAACTCGTGACCAAGAAGAAGAGAGAAAACAAGGACCCCTCCCTACTTGGGTTTTGGACTGTAGAATGTAGAGAAAAGGGCGCATCTAGGCACCAAGTTCATGCCCCCAGCTGTGGAGGCACCAAGTTCATGCCCCCAGCTGTGGTCCTAGAGGCTGAATAGCGTGCCCCCTCTGCTTAGCACAGGACAGGTTGAGGCTGGGGGCCAGCTGGCTAGATGTGTGTCCCCGCTGATGGTCAAATGCCACCACACCCATCCAATTCTGTGCCCTGATTCCACTCCAATCATCCCTTGAAATCAATGCACCCAATTTCTCATCTGTACCTCCTACCTTACCCTGGCACAGGACTCCCTCTCCCAGTTTCTTGGGGCAGAAGAGGTCCTCGGCCTTGCTTCTGAGCTTGGAAACATGTTCTCCTTCCCTGGCTAATTCACTAAGTCATTTAGCGAACATTTATTGTGCCTACTACTTAAAGCTTGCAGTGTAAAGGGACGATAGCTGGATAAACACTGACAAGTCGCTAAGGCAGGCTCCGGAGATGTGAGCATGATGAGAGGAGCAGAAGGGGGCTAGGACTGTGAAGTATCTGGCGGATGCTGGCAGGAGTGGCAAAGCCAGGTGTGGGTGCCGATCCTTCCGAATCCTGTCCACTTCCAGCAACCAGGTCTGTGCCCAGAGGCGGGGATGGGGAGGAGGGTACCCAGGTGGATGCTACCTCCACCTGGGCCGGGGCAGGTGAGGCCTCCCATGGAAAGGGAAGCTTGAGTTGAGCCTTGAAAGAGGCAATGTATTCTAGACAGAGGCCCAGAGGCATACAAAGGACATAGAGGGTTTGGGAAAGAGAGATTCTTTCCTGAGTACGTGAAGGAACCTCAGTAAATGCTCACTGCCCGGGGACCAAGAGCAGGATCTCAGAGGCCTTCAAAAGGGCCATTCTAGGGGCGCCTGGGTGGCTCAGTGGGTTAAAGCCTCTGCCTTCCGCTCAGGTCATGATCCCAGGGTCCTAGGATCGAGCCCCGCATTGGGCTCTCTTGTCGGCAGGGAGCCTGTTTCCCTTCCTCTCTCTCTGCCTACTTGTGATCTCTGTCTGTCAAATAAATAAATAAAATCTTTAAAAAAAAAAGGGGGCCATTCTAGTAGGGATTGGGGGGCCCCTGGGGAGACTTGCCTAAACTCTGACCTGTCTTAGGGGAGCTGAATTCCACAGGGATCGGACCCAGAATTTCACTGAATGAAGCTGATTGAGTGGATCTCCAGAAGGAGAGGAAAGGATCTGGAGCAGCGGGACCGTCCTGAAACCCCTGAAATCACACCATTCTGTAGGCCGCCTCTCAGGAGAGAGCCCCGCTTCCTCTCTGGTACCCCACAACACAGCCCCCAAACCAGTGCTGAGTACACGGCGAGGCCTGTGAAACATTTGGGGGATGTAATTTGTTTCTCCCTGTCACATACCGACACGCACAAGTGTGCAGGAGCTTGCTTTAAGCCCAGACCTATTTATGCCTCTGGAAATTTTGGAGTTGAGAGGAAGAGTATCACCAGGCCTGGAAGGGAGGAGACGTGCACTGGGAGCTGAGAGGCAGGGCCAAGTGTGAAGGAGGAGCCTAGGCAGCCGGGCTATGGGCACAGGAGGCAGCAGCATCTGAGAGAAGCCTCAGTCCTGTCTTTCTGGGACCATCCGATCCCAGATCCCATGATGTCCCCCACCTCCTTGTGGTCCTTTGTTACTTCAGTGAGTTAGGTCTCTGGATGTGGACCCCACCCAGAACGCTCCATCCAAAGCAACTGGCTCGCAGGTAGAGTATAGTCAGAGGAGTCCCAGCCCCTAGGGGGGAAGGGGGAAGGCATTATACAGACCAGCCAGGCCAATGGTTCTGATGGAGCCACAAGAACACCCAACTGGAGGGACGTCCTCGCAGAGTTGGGGGCTGGGTTTTATTATACAAACAGTACAGAGCCTGGTGAGAGCGTCAGTGAGTATACCTGGGTATACTGTTATGTTTAATGTTTAGGTTTATCAAGATAGGTAATGCCTACAGTTTTTAATTTTTATATTTTTTAAATTTTTATTTTTTTTAAGATTTTATTTATTTATTTGAGAGAGGCTGAGAGTGAGCAAGAGAGAGCAAGAGAGCGAGAGCACAAGCAGGGGGAG
The DNA here is from genome assembly GCA_004024625.1 of Mellivora capensis. Classification (NCBI taxonomy): domain Eukaryota; kingdom Metazoa; phylum Chordata; class Mammalia; order Carnivora; family Mustelidae; genus Mellivora; species Mellivora capensis. The sequence goes on along the minus strand of PISX010001534.1, from coordinate 154,360 downwards.
CAGCAGACAGCGGAGAGGGAGAAGCAAACTCCCCACCGAGCAGGGAGCCCGAAGCGGGGCTTGATCCTAGGATCCTAGGACCAAGACCAGAGCTGAAGGCAGATGTTTAACTGACTGAGCCACCCAGGAGTCCCTAAAGATTTTATTTTTAAGTAATCTACACACCCAACATGGCACTCAAACTCACAACCCCAAGATCAAGAGTCACGAGCTCCATCAATGGAGCCAGGTGCCCCACATAAACAGTTTTGAAAACCGAATGAATAGGGCCACCTGGGTGGTGCAGTTAAGCCTCTGCCCAGAGTCCTGGGACGGACGGAGTCCCTGCGGGAGTCTTCTTGCCCATCCGGGAGTCCGCTTCTCCCTCTGCCTGCTGCTCCCCCTGCTTGTGCTCTCTCTCCATGTCTGAGAAATAAATAAAATCTTCAAAACCAAACCAAACCTATATAGTTGTTGAGGTTAAGAAAGTATCGCTTCCTGTAAAAGCCTTACTGAATGCCTAATAGGGTTGGGTCACCGTGTAGGTTTCCTGCTCAAACTGGAGCAGGAAAAGGACTATCCCGAGCGACTCTGAATTGTTTTACATTTAAAAAGGTGGTTCCAGCCGAACGGGTGGAACCCCTGACCTGGCACCCCCTTACCGCGAGGCAACTGAGGCTGCAGAAGGGAATCTACTGGCGCCTGGTCACAGAAGGTCCCCCTTGGGTTCCGGGGCAGCCTCAAGTCCAGCGCAGTCAGCCTGGGCAAACGCTCCCGCGTGCCTGGGCTTCGGGCTGGGTGAGCCGGGGTTAACAGGCCCGCACGCAAGCTAAAGGCAGGCCGCTCTCACCATGGGCGTCCGGTTAGGAGGGGGTTAGGACCCTTGCTGCCCGCCCCCCTACCCTCCCACCCCCACGCTGACGCCGGGGACGAGCGCTGCCCGGCCTCGCGGTCCGCCCGGCCTGGAGGGGCTTCCGCGCCGTCACCGCTAGAGGGAGCCAGGGGCCGCCCACCCTCCACCGCCTCCGGCTCCGCGCGGCTCTGACCACACCAGGACCCTTTGGGTCCTTGGGCCTCAGGCCCCCCCGAACTTGGCCGAGGGGCCCGCATGGCGCCCCCTAACCCAACCCTCCCCTGCCGCGCTACTTGCCTTGTATACACGAGGACACCGAGAGGCTAGCAGACGAGCCCGGGGTGGCACAGCTAAGGCAGGGCAGAACCAGAAATCCAGGGCGTCTGGTGGGGACCCCTCCGTGCATCACGGGTTCTCCCCAGGGTCTCAACCTTCCTTGCTGTAGCCTCCTATCCAGACGGGGAAACCGAGGCAGAGGGCAATGCCGCGCTATACTGTGTGTGGGTGGCCCAGACTGTCAGGCCTAGGCAGGAGGCTAAAGCCAGGAGGCCAGCCCCTTGACAGATGATCGCAGCGGGAAAGCCTGTGAGGGGCAGAGGGTGCCAGCCTGCCTCATGGGGGGGGGGGGGGACACTGCTAGTGACTCTCTCCTTGGAGTGGGTGACAGCTGTAGCCTGTGGTGGGAGGCCAGAGGCCCCACACGCTAATAACTTTCACTCACTGCCTGAAGGCTAATCCCATTACTCTGCCCGACCCTCTGGGACCACCCTCCCTAGCCCTCCTTAATCCCCTGCCTCCCTCTGGGAATGGTCCAAGGCCCGACTCATTGGCCCCCCACCAGCCCCAGATACACACAGTCCTCACCCCCTCAGGTCCCATCAGACACCTGTGTCCACCCTCACGTGATTCCTGGGGGCCCCAAAGGAACAGCCAGGAGGGCTAGAAGCCCAACCTTCTCGACCTGCCTCCCCTGTTGGCCCTGCCCCTGTCTGCCTGTCCCCAGGACGCCTTCCCCAAATGGCCTCCAGCTGGGCTCCAGGTTTTCGGAGCCTCCCATCCTTCTAAGCAGGCTTCTGTTGTAGTTTCTGTTGCGGGCATCATCCAGGGAGAGCTGAAGTCCCTGGTATTTCATCTGTAGAGCGGAGACAGCAGCGCCCACGTCATGCAGTCTTCTGATGTGAGACACTACGTAGCAAGAGTTGAGGGCAACCCCTGGCCCAGAGGGGACACACTGATGGGTCCGTGGCTGAGGTAACTTTTATTGGCCGGGTGGCCAGGTCAGATACATAAAGGAAGTAGATTTAGTCTGTGTTTCCAGAAGGAAGCCTCATGGCCTGAGGCCCATGTAATCGGGGGGTGCACTGGACTCACAGAGTCCTCACACTGAGGTGGCCGGAGCCACCAGTCCAGCCAGGTATGGGGTCTTACTCTGCTCCTTCCCATGCTCCACTGGGAACCGAGCCCAAGAACTCAGAGGTTCCAAGGCCTCGACTCCCCCTCAGGAAGCAGACAGGAAACTCAGGGGTAGAGACAGCTGCATAGGGGCTCCCGAGTGGCGGGGTCGGTTCAGCCACTGATTCCTAGTTTCGGCTCAGATCGTGATCTCACAGTTGTGAGATGGAGCCCTGTGTCGGTCTCTGCGCTCCTCACAGAGTCTGCTTCTGATTCTCTCCCTCTCTGTCTCAAATAAAGAAATAAAATCTTTAAAAAGAGCGAGAGCGAGAGAGCGAGAGAGAGAGAGAGAGCCCGAGTGCTACACAGTGGTGGAGCTGAAATCAAACGAAGCTCTGACTCTGGAATTCTCCAGAACGTTTTACTGTTTCTCAGGATCCGCTTCTAATGAGGAGGGCTGATGGGTCTGAGAACTGCCCCCCAAGAAGTAGTGGGCTCCCCACTAGCCAGAAGTATTCAAGTAGATAATCTAATCAGGCAGGAGCCCTGAGGTCCCATGACAGGCCCCAATCCCCTCAGCTCCCCTGTCACCCAATTCCAGCCTGGGCTAGCTCACCACCCCCTCCCCAGCCTGGGCCCAGGGGGGCCCCCTTTGGCCCTCAGCCTCCCTCTCCCCTACCTTCTGCTGTTCCTCATTTACATAAATTATCTCTCCCCAATTATCCATCCAGCTGTCCCAATGGTGATCTGTGAATGAATTAAAAATGGAATATAATTTAATAATGGCTGATTAGAAGGAGATTAGTTGTTATATAAAAAGGAAAAGCCAAGAGCCAGCTAGTTGCCCTTAATCTGAGCCAATACCATCGTTATTCAGGGAAGACTACCCTGGCCACCATCAGGCTAGGCAGGCATTGGGGGGCAAGGGTTAGAGGCGGGCCTGGTGGGGCCAGACCACCCCAGAGACGAGATCAGGGCACTGAGGGCTGGAGTTTGAGTACCAACTCAGCTGTGGGGCCTGGGCAGGTACTGTTACTTCCCTGGGCCTCCCTTACTCCTTCCTTCAAAGTGGGCTTGGGTGGTTTCTGGGCTCCCTTCTTGCTCTAAATTCCAACTGCCCTCAAATCAAACCTCTGGGCTTTCCCAAGTCCACAGTGACAGATCCGGTCTGACCCCTGCTAGGCATAGTACCTGGGCAGTCAGGAGTCTGGTGCTCAGGCCCTGCCTCCCAGGAAAACACAAGAGTGGGGGACATAGACCTCCCCAGGAGGGGATCGGCCTGCCTGGGAGAGGCAGTCAGAGTAGAAACTGCTGTTGGTTACACCACGAAGGCTCCATGGAGGAGAGTCTGGCCAAGAGGAAGAGGGGTGAGTGCCCAGCAGAGCCTCTGGGCCCCCTTCAGCTCAGCTGAATGACTGTCCTGGTGAAGGGGGCATGTCTCTGAGGTTCCCATTCATTGTTTCACCCTCTGCTCACAGGCACCTCATCCAGGAAGCCTTCCCTGATCTCCCCAGCTTTGGCATCTCCCCAGGGCTCCCATAATGCCCTGTACTTTCTCAGTGCTCTTAGCACATCTGCTTACAGGCATTCGTCTCCCAGCTTGTGAGCTCCAGAGGACAGGAACCATGGCTTTTTCATCTCTGCCACACCAGTGCCGGGGACACAATAGCTGCTCAACAACAACATTGAATAAATAAAGACGCCTCCTCCAAAAAGCCTTCTGTGATTGCCCTCACGTTGGTTTAGTGTTCCTTTCTATGCTCCCCAAACACTCCACGATTCTGTCTTTAAAAACTAGGCAAGTCACTTGTGGAGAAGTAACATATAGAGACAAATAGTTCCAGATAAAGACAGATAAACAATGAGCAAAGTGGTTTAGAGGACAGGCTCAGAGTCAGATTGCCCGTGTATGAATTGCAGGCCCACCACCTACAACTGTGTGACCTTGAGCATGTTATGCATTTCTCTGTGCCTCGGTTCCCTCATCTGTAGAGTGGGTGTGTTTAATTTCCTACCTCATAGGGTTTTTATGAGGATAAGATGGGTGGATAGAGGAAAAGCACTTCGACCTGTGCTTTGCACATAAGTGAGTGCTTAAGAAGCCCCTGTGGGTATTAAGGGAGCTTGTCACACCACGTGGTTTTCTCCACAGCGGTGGGCTCCCTGAGGACCAGGACAAGACTTTTCAGCTCTCTGTTGACAGTGTTGGATGGACAGACGGACCCACAGGGGGCTCTCTCAGCACTCCCTGCTGCTGCTTTCACACCAAAGGTCCCAAAGGGCTGCACGCTGTGTAGGAAGGACCAGTACGTCTCCCCTAATATTGACAGAGGCTTGGGGCCAGACTCAAAGTCCCCACCCTTCCTGAAGAAGCTCATAGCTTCCCAAGGAGTGACAGGGGTCTGTCTCCCACCGCCTGAGTCTGGGCACTGTGTTCTGTGGGGCCGACATTGGGGGGATGTCTGTCAGGAAGGAAGGAGACGGGCCCACCGACCTGGGAGGGAAGGCTGAGGAACCCTGGAACAGCAGCTGACTCGGGCAATTGGGGCCATCACCGAGCAGTGGGCCAAGGGATCCCGGTCTGTGGTGCCACAGGCCAGGGATGGATGGAGTGAACGCCAGAAGAGGCTGATTTCCTTGAAATAGGAGGAGGTACCAGTATGTGCACACTAAGTATTTGCTGATTGGCTAACTGAGCAGCTCCAGAATTTTTCAAGCTCTCCAAGTCATAAAAACCTTGATTTCTAATGTTTGGGGAGAGGCTTGGGAATCTGTATATTTGACAAGGCCTCATCCCCCAGGTAAGTCTCATAAATAGAGATTTTCTACCTTTCTCCCATCTCCCAGGCCTGGGAGCTGCAGTGCTCTTGCCTTCCTCAGCACCCCCTGGTGCCCCCACCCCACGCACAGCCAGCCCAGCCCAGCCCAGCCCAGCCTCACCTAGTCCCAGAACAATCTCACCAGGGGAGCCCAGAGCATGCCCTGCCCATGTTGCAGCAGGAGGCCTTCCAGGCCAGCCTGGGCTGTGGGATAATTTGATATTCAAATCCTGGCAAAGACCTGCTTCAAGTTGCTGCAAATTAAGCTGATTTTGTTCCTCCGAATGAGGGATTTGCTTCTGTGGATCAACCCTTCCCAGGACTTGATGAGGTCAGGATTAGAGCTGGAGGGACAGGGAGAAAAGCGTGAGGTGGGAGGCCTGATGTCTGGAGAGGTGGTGGGAGGGGGAACCCAGGTCCCTTGGGCCTCTCACGGACTCTGGAGTTAAGGGACCCTCTCAGGGTCTCAAAAATCAGCTCTTCCCAGGGATGGCAAGGCCTCTGGGCCCCAGATGGGCTGGCCTCAATCACCCGCAATGGTCCCCAGAAGAGCCCTCCCAAATATCATTCCCAAGGCCACTTGTAGACCTCATCTAATCTTTCCAAGCACCTGTGAGGCAGGGCAGCAATGTCACTGATGAGGAAACGGAGGCTTCAAAAAGGGAGACTAGGCTCCACCAGCCCCACATAACCAGGCCTCAACCACTGCCACCAGCTTGCTGTGTGACCCTGAGCCTCTCTGAGCTTCCTTGTAAGGATTACTGACAATGCATGGACAGGGCCAGGCATGCAGGGAGCCTGCCGCCCAACAGCAGCCAAGGTTACCACCACCCAGCATAGTAAGCCCCCCTACCTACCAGCCAAGGTTACTGCTTGGAATAGGGTTTGGAACCAGGTCCTCTCTGGGCCTCACAGAGAGTCATTCCCTGCCTTCTCCTGGAGCTCTGTGCCTGCTCCTGCCTCCTCCCCTCCTGGAAGGACCCCCTCCCTGGCGGAACCTCATTTCCATCTGTTTTATCAAGGCCTGAACTGTATATTGCAGACATTTCAAATTGCACCATTAAAGATTTTATGCTGGAGACGTTAAAATTAAAAAGATCTATGTGCAAAGAGTCACAACGAATTTAATCAACTTGATTTAATAGAAAACAGCAAATGGAATTTATGATGCTCCAAAAGACAAGGGAATTTTTTTTCAACCAAAAATAATAAAAAGCACTTTGTGGAAAACAGAAAGTAGAGTAGAGTTGGGGGGGCTCCCCATCTGAGAGTTTATCAGAACTTAATCCGCAGTGAACAACCCCAGTTGGGGCTGTTTGCCCACTAATCCCAGCTGCCATTAAAATATTAAAGATAAATCTAATCGTCTCTTTATCCAAAATAAGCGACTTTTGTGTGGGGAGAAAACATCTAACCCTTTGGGAGGAGAATTAGTCCTAATGCATCAAATGGAATTCGGTCCAGGCTGGGGCGAAATAGGGTTTAGAGGCAAATGAGATGGTAATAGAAATAAAACCCAGAATAACAAATTAAAAACCCTCATTTACACGAATTAAAAGGGCTCACGAAAGCCCTGGAAGCCCAGCCCTACCCTTCTCGGTCCCCCACCCACACCCCCGGCCCCCGTCTCACAGGCCTCACGTGTCACCAGCCTGCAGGCCCAGGAAGAGGACCCATAGTCAGTTCTCATCCCCTCAACTTGTGCCTCACACCTTTCTGCAGCCTCCCCAGTTTCCCCCTCCAGGCCCAAGCTGGGCTCCTGAAGGCCATGACTGAGTCACCCGGAAGTCACACCTCCCCCATGGGCGCTTATCCCCGGGAAGTCTCTAATTACATGGGATCTTGGTTTCATTTCTTTTTTTCTTTTTTTTTTTTTTTTTTAGGATTTATTTATTTATTTATTTATTTTGTCAGAGAGAGAGGGAGAGAGAGCGAGCGAACACAGGCAAGGAGAGTGGCAGGCAGAGGGAGAAGCAGGCTCCCTGCCGAGAAAGGAGCCCGATGCGGGACTCGATCCCAGGACGCTGGGATCATGACCTGAGCCGAAGGCAGCCGCTTAACCAACTGAGCCACCCAGGAGTCCCTCTTGGTTTCATTTCTTAAACTCTCTGGACCATTGTTTCCTCCCTAAGAAAGTGGGGAGAACTCTAGCCCCACTCCCTCTCGCAGTCCTCCCCCCCTCACCCTGTCTTACCTCCTTCACTGTTCCCTAGATTCAACAAGGTGACATCAGGACAGCCCCCAACTCTGTGCCTGATCCGTGGTGACCATTCCGTAGTCAGCTGTGGTCAAGCTCCCCCTCAATGAGCCTCCCTAGGCAGCTCAGCCACTTCAGGACCCTGGGGAAATCAGGCTTGTGCCCCCCCACCCCAAGCCCCGAAGAAGGAAAGCTTAGCAGTGGGCCAGCTGGGAAGGCAGAGATGGGCAGCTGACAACAGCCATTCTGAGTCACTAGGTGAAGTCACCCCCGAGTTGTCATTCAAGAGGGCCGAGGCCACCCCAGACCATTAGGCTTCTCACTAAGTGGCCCTCTGTCCCCTAAGGTTGTCCCAGTGTTGGCCTTGTGGCTCCTACTTCATGGCGGGATATCGGGGGTTCTGATATGTGCCCCCCCCACACACCCGGGCACACGACCCCACCTTCTAGTCCAGGTCTGAGTCCCCTACATTAAAATCATGCTCTCTGCCTCAGTGGCTGGATGTTTATCAGAGGAGACAGAGCCTCGTTCCAGGGGGGTAAAGGGCCCCTCTGTGAGTCATTATGAGTTGACGGAGACAGACAAGTGTGACAAACTCCTTCCTGAGAGGCTGTCTGGACTGCAGTGGGGATGGGTGAGGAGGGGGCCCTCATGCCTGAGGCACCCCTCCACCCCACCAGTCTCTCCTCCAACCCCAGGAGAGCCAGAATACACCTCTGACCTCCCCCAGCCTTCTTAACAAATCCACTTGAACAGGAAACTCATGTTGACAGCATTTTATTATGGGATATTAAGTGGAATTGGATTGCAGGCTAAACCTTCCCTGGCTGGCTTTCCGTGCTCCGTCAGCCTCCTCCCTACTGTGCCCACCACCGTCCCTCCTCCTCCCTCCAGGGAGTGCTGGAAAGGGGTCGCTCCTCCCACCTCCTTCAACAACCCCCCCACCCCTGGCCCCAGCAGGCCGCACCTTGACCCTTGGCTGTGCCAAAGTGGTGATTCCAAGCAAGAGGAAATTGGGATGGGCTGGCTGTGGGAAAGAACAACCTTCTCCCCAGGATGACTGAAGAGAAACACAAGGAGGTGCTGGATGGGCTGAGATTTTTCCAGAGAGGTGTCCCAAACCCGAATTTTGATGTTAATGCATTGAGAGATGGTCACAGGTGAAGGAGTTGGGGGTGGGGAGGCCCATTGCTGTGAGCTGTTTTAGGACATGGGGAGGGAGGTGGGTTCCTAGTTCCAGTTCCTACAACTGCACACAGTTCTGGGTCGGCAAACCAGAAGGCACCATTATACAGGGCTGTGATAAGGACTAGATGTAAATGTCACACTTGTCAGGGTCCACCACGAACCAGGCACCGCAGCCAGTGCTCGGATTCTTTAGTTTCCCGATTTACCAAAGAGGAGATGGAGGCTCTGGAGGCTTGTGGTGTTGGGGCCCGGGTCTGACCCCAGCCATCTGACTCCAGAACTGTGCTTTTAGCCACTCCGCCATATTACTTCCTACCTGGTGCTGTACTAGCCACTTAATGACCAAATGGCCAAGGTGTAGTCTTGGGTGCCAGATAGCCAGATAGTATGTGCATTTGTTCACAATTCTTCCCTCCTTTTCCACTCTTGGCATAACTTCCCTTGGTGAGGGGGATGTTTATTGCCCCACTCCATGGTCTTTGGTCTTGTTCATGTGACCAGATTCAGCCAATGGGTTGTAAACAGATATGACCCAGGCAAAGACTTGGAATGGGCTTGTGTGGTCTGGCTGTCTCTACTCACCTGACCTCAGCCAGGAAAAGAGCACATGTTGCTGGACACCAGTCCCAGAATGAGATGTGTGAAGCCGACCTGAGACCGACGGGCAGTTCCAACCCAGCCTCACTGTGCCTGGACCCCAGGACCCTGAGCAAGAGATAGACCCCCTGAGATGCAGATGTTGTCTCTTACACCACATTTGCAGAAGTTGTGGGGTTGTGCTGCATGGATGTCCTTTCCAAAAAGACCTGCTATTCAGGAGCAGCAGTGGGGTTAGTGGACAGCCTCCCGCTAGACCCTCTTGGAGACCACACAGTACTCTCTCCCCTCCCTGCCCCAGGTTTATTGACATACCGGCGACACATAACATTGCATAAATTTCAAGTATACAACATGTGATTTGATACATTTATAAATTGCAAAATGATTACTCCTATAGCATTAAGTCCCACCTCCACCCCATCCCTTAGCTCCCCTTTCTTTTTTGTAGTGAATCCATTTAAAATATCTCTTAGTAACATTCAAGGACATGGTAGGGTATCCTTAGCTCTAATCACCCACTACAGTATTTGAGCGAGTCTGCCTGGCAGTGTGGGAAGCCTGGGGCCTGGCTATTTTGGCCCAGCTCAAACTGGGCAATCTCTTCCAGAGCTCCCCCTTACACTGGCTGAGACGCTGTGAGATCTGCATTGTGGTCTGAGGCCCTTTCTGTCCAGCCCTCCCCCTTTACCTTTCACAGGTGTTACCCAACACCATGTACTCCTAACTCAGCCTCGGCGTCTGCTTCCTTAGAGTACTGGAACTGACACGGTCTCAACGCCACAAAGCCTAATTTGGGTTCAAATACTGACTACACAATTCACTAGCTGCTTGACCATAACCATACTGTGACTCAGTTTCCTCATCTGTAGAAAGAAGGTAACAGAACACCCATCTCCTAGGGTTTTTTTGTGAGTATCGAGTAAGATAATTCATGTACAGAGCTCAGCAATGCCTGGCACATAGTAAGCTCTCGATAAATGTTAATGGGGATTGCCAGAGGTAGTTGTAAATCTCAATAAATAAATGCTATCTATATATGAATCATATATAGTAAAATACCAAGTCAACAGATATAAATCCAGGGTGGGTCTTAAAAGACTAAGGAGCCAGAAAGGTGGGCAGAGGAATTGCAATTGCGGACAAGTATAAAGTAGAAAAAATGAAAGCTTGCAAACGAGGTGGTTGATATATTCTGAACCATTGTTTGTAACCAGGGAAAAGATGACCGGATTTCTATATGATCCTTTAACCATCTTCTGAACACTTTCATGCATATTTTCCTTTGAGAGCTAAGAAAGCCAGGATAGGCATCACCATTCCCATTTTACAAGTAAAGAAGTGAGGCACAGAGAAGCTAAAAGACTCACTCCACAGCACATGAGTAAGTACCAGAAGCAGGAATAGAACCATGTTCGTAGCTCTCCCTGGGCAGAGGATGCTGGGCAGCATGGAAAAGCACCGAAACAAAAAAGAAAGGGGCCTCCCTGTGACAAAATCAGGGTTAGACCACTGCAAAAGCTATTCTAGGGGCCACCACTCAAAATACCGGAGACAGTCATCTAGACGACAGGGGAAAGCAGAGGATCAGTGAGCATCAAGGTCTGTAAGGTTGGAGACAAGAGACAAATCCGAGATTCCCAGCTGTCAAAACTTAGGGGGAGAGCAGATCTCTGCTGTGGTGGCAAGCCCTTCAACATTCCCCCAGGGGAAAGCATTTGATTTCAAATGTTTCTGCAATGTACCAGTGAGGGATCGCTTATGGCCTCTAGTGACAGACCAGAAATGAGTGGTTTAAACCCTGGTGGAAGATGGAAATTTATTTCTCCCTGTGTAAAAAAAAGGAAAAACAAAATAAGACAAAAAAAACCTCACTGGAGAGGTTCAGGGCTGAGGGCTGATAGGGCGGCTCTGAGTCTCCACGCACCCAGACTCCTACTGTTCACTACACTCTCCTAATCTTGGCTTCCGTCCTCAAGGTCACCTCATAGTCTAAAACGACTGTTGAGGCACGAGACATCATGTCTGTGTTCTAGACAGGAAGCTAAAGGAAAGGTGGAAAGAGCAAAAGGCTCTGCAAAATGTCTTAAGATTTCTGTTCACACAGGGCGCCTGGGTGGTTCAGTGGGTTAAGCCTCTGCCTTCAGCTAGAGTCATGATCCCAGGGTCCTGGGATCGAGGTCCGCATCCGGCTCTTTGCTCAGCGGGGAGCCTGCTTCCCTTCCTCTTTCTCTGTCTGCCTCTCTGCCTACTTGTGATCTCTCTCTCTCTGTCAAATAAATAAATAAAATCTTAAAAAAAAAAAAGGATTTCTATTCACACATCTCATTGGCTGGAACTTTATCAAAGGGACCCTCCTAGCTGCAAAGGACGCTGGACAATGTAGTCTTTTATCTACAGACATCACCACTCTGAACACATTTAGAGTTCTGATACTAAGGGAAAAAGAGAATAAAAACTGAGTGGGCAACCATTAGTCTCATCCATTTATGAAGAGATCTGTCTCCAAGGCCCTTCTCTTTGTAACCCCATACGAATTACAACTCAAATTTGGCCCAAATAAGATTATTAAGGGAAACTAGTTGCCAGGTTGGATGGCACTGGGGAGTAGAGTTAGGTGTTATATTCACATCTTATAATAGCTCGGAATCTGGGTTATAAACAACTGTCTTATTTGACTCAAAGGGGAATTTACTGCCTCTCCTCTCCGCCACGTGGTGTAAGTAGTTGACGGTTTCTCGCCATGGCTTCTCACAAGACTCGCAGGCTCAAGTGGTTCCTGGCTAAGAAACAAAAGCAGAATTGTCCCATTTCGCAGTGGATTCAGATGAAAACTGGTAATAAAAGCAGGTACAACTCCAAAAGGAGACATTAGAGAGAATCAAGCTGGGTATACAAAGAATCACGCGTGATATGGTACACGTATTTAAGCTGTAGGGAGGTGACCTGTTCCTCCATATCACTCTGTAAACATCACTACTACCTGAATAGTCGGACGTGTTTTATTGAGAACATGATTTCTTTTCTGTTTCTGTGCCTCTGCACTAGTAGTTTGGTTCAGTAATATATATGATATATACGATATATTTTTAAAATATTTTATTTATTTATTTATTTTTTTGACAGAGAGAGAGAAAGAGCACAAGCAGGTAGAATGGCAGAAGGAAAGGGAGAAGCAGGCTCTCTGCTGAGCAGGGAACCCGACCTGGGACTTGGTCCCAGAACCCTGAGATCAGGACCTGAGCCAAACCAAGAGTCAGCTGCTCAATGGACTGAGCCACCCAGGTGCCCCTGTACCACGTATTTTTTTTAAAGATTTTATTTTTAAGTAATCTGCACATCCAGTGTGAGATGCGAACTTACAGCCCTGAGATCAAGAGTCACATGCTCTACTGGTTGAAACAGACAGGCAGCCCAAATATGTAAGACTTTTGTTTGGGGGGAAAAAAAGAAAAGAAAAGAAGGACTTTACTAGAAAGATACTGGGTAGTGCAGATATTCTCCAGGTTTGGAGGCTGGAGTCAATGGCTAGAAGCTCATCACAGTACTGGACTAGGGAAGAAGCCACAGCAGCTACTGTCACCTTCCCTGGGCCCTAGGGACTGGAACTCCCATTGATGCCACCCGTGACCCTGGGCAAGGAATTCTGCTGCCAACCTGGTACCCTGCAGCTTGATCTTACAGCAGCCACTGCTGCCACCGCAGGAGACTCTCCTGGGTTCTCTTGCTCCTTTATGTCCCTGCAAGGAATGCTGGGAAAGCAAACGTCTGGCATTTCCAGTGTCACTGCAGCAGCATCCAGGGTCTGTCTTCCACCAGGACGCATAAACATCTGAACCTGATTCCTCCCAAACAGGAATCAGGTTCAGATGTTGGACAGCTCACAAAATAATGAATGTCTGTTACAGGACTTTAGATGTTTCATGGACTCTTCACAACAATTCATTTTATTTTTTGTAAAGATTTTATTTAAGAGAGAGAGAGAGAGAGCACATGCGGGAGGAGGGACAGATGGGGAGGGAGAGGGACAAACAGACTCCACACTGAGTGTGGACCCTGATGCAGGGCCCAATCTCAGGACCCCAGGATCAGGACCCCGAGATCAGGACCTGAGCTGAAAGCAAGAGTTGGTCACCCAACCAACCGAGCTACCCGGGAGCCCCAACAAGTCATTGTACACACAGCAAAATGGAAGCTCAGAGAAGAAGAAACCTGCCCAAAGTCATGTAACATTAGTGATGGTCAAGGTGACAGCGTGAGGGGGCCAATAAGTGAGGAATCTGGACATTTTCCCTGGGATCAGCCCCTGGCGGTGTCTCTGCTCCCTCACCGCTTGCCCTCCCTTAACTGGATGCAACATTGCCATGGTTCCCTCTTCCCACCTGACGCCTAGGTCTCTGGTCCAGCTGCTCACCTTCTCATAGGTCCATGGCCCCCGTCTCCTCTTCCAGACCCACCTGCCTTTCCACCCGTTTACAACAGCTTGACATTAATGGCTACGACAGCTGCTCCATGGATCCCTGGGACCTGCTTGGATCAGAAACTTGCCCCTGGAAGCCCCTCAGCCAAGTTTGCTACAAATCCCTACTGGTGGGCCCCTGCGCCTGCTGTGTGCACTGTTGGGACTCTATGAGGAGAATGCAGAACCGGCTGTCGGAGAGCCTCTGCTGCTTTTCAATTTCTTTCATATTGCCCCAAATCTAACCTCTACTCTCTATCTCGATGGTCACCTTTGACCCCTAAACCAACCAGCGCTGTCTCTGGCCTGGACCACAGAGCTGGCTCCTGACAGCCTCCTTGTTTCATGACTCCTTCCCTTCATGCTGAGGATAATATCCTCAGTTCTTCTGGCCCTTGAGGCCCTACAGAGCCTGACCCCTACTGACCAGCCGAGCTCCTTCCAAAGGCTCACTTGACCTTCAGCCATCCCTCCAGCCTCCCTGGCCTCCTTATTGTTCCTCAGAAACACCTACCTGGTTCCTCCCCAGGACGGGAACACCAGCTGCCCCTCTAACCTTGCCACCTGCCCCAGCACCCCCACATGGCTGGCTTCTCTCCACTCAGGTCTCTTCCCAGACTTGGACTCCCCAGAAAGCCTCCCCAAAAGTCTTCCCAAAAAGAGCCTCCTTCCGTAATTTGTCTGTAACCCCTCACCCTGCTTCATTTTCTCTTTAGTACTTTTGCCTTCTTAAATTATCTCGCTGGTGTATTTATTTGCCTGTTTGTTAACTGTCTCCCACATCCCAAATCTGAGTTCACGAGAAGAGGGGCTTCACTTTCTCGGACCCCACAGTATTCCCACCTACAGCATCTGCAAAGTAGGTACACAGTAACTACTTTCTGGTCAAGTTCTCATGCCACAGTTCTGTGGGATAAGACAGAACACATGCTCAGGGCATCAGGGATGCGGTCATTCCTACCACCTGAGAACGAAGGGAAACTGAGACACAGCCAAGGGACATGCGGCAGGCTGATCATGGAGCTTTTCTCCATTGTTCCACACCGCCCATAGGTGAACACTGGGGAAGACACAGGCGACATGAGTGGAATGTTTTCCTTTTCCCTTGGGGACTAAGGAAGGAAGGGTTCGTGCTAAGGGAGGGAGGGCACAGGGGTTGTGTGGATAAAGCCGGGTAGGTGGTGTTCTGCTGGGATAAGATCCTTGGGGAGCTCCAGGGGGCACCTGGAAGGGGACAGACAGAGGCAGAGCTTTTACAAGGCTGGCTTGAAAGCATTGCCAAAAGTGGGTTCCTTCCTTCCCACTCCCTGAGGACCTCTAAGAAAAGTCCAAAGAAGATTGTTCCTTGGAGAACTAGAAGAAGGAAACGGGCCTACGTGTGTGAGATGTGTGGTGCTCTTAGCAGCCCTGGGCTCTGGGGATTCACCAGCATTCCCCGTCTCGGCCCTTCTCAATCCCTCCTGGTGCCCCTTCCTTTCTTTTCTCCCATTCTCGGTGGGGCAGGTTGGTAGCCGAAGCTCAAACTCAGGTATCCTCTGACTCCCTATATCCAAGGTCCCTTCCTCAGCTTGAGGCTCTGATTCTATCTTCAAGAAAACAAGAGAGGTGCCCAGCTGGCTCAGTTGGTGGAGCATGCAACTCTTTTTTTTTTTAATGAGTTTTTTAAAGATTTTATTTATTTATTTGACAGAGATCACAAGTAGGCAGAGAGGCAGAGAGAGAGGAAGGGAAACAGGCTCCCTGCTAAGCAGAGAGCCCAATGTGGGGCTCCATCCCAGGACCCTGGGATCATGACCTGAGCCGAAGGCAGAGGCTTTAACCCACTGAGCCACCCAGGCGCCCCTGGAGCATGCAACTTTTGATCTCAGAGTCATGAGTTCAAGCCCCACGTTAGGCCCAGAGCTTACTTAAAGTAAGAAAGAGAGAAAGAAAATGAGAAAGCAGTGGGTCTAGACTCCTCTTGGCCCTTGGTGGCCGCATGCTCCTGGGCAGGTCGCCTAGCCTCCCTGGGGTTGCTTCCTCACGTGGAAAGCACGATGATATCCGTCTTTCAGGATCGTTGGGACAATGCATTGAGACAATGTCAAAAAGTCCGGAACTTAGTACATGTTCATTTGTATGTAAGTTAAATGTGAAACAGAATCTCTCTTGTTTTTCTCCTGGTGGCAGTCCCTTGACTAAACGAAGAAAGTGGAATGCCTGGCCCAATGTCTGATGACGGGAGCGTGACAGAGGAGGGCCTCTAGGGTTCTCTGAGGAGACCCTCAGGAGAACCAGCCAGTACAACAAAGGAGAAGGCTTACCCTCAAGGGGGGAAGCCCCCAATACACAAGCGCATTTAAAAAAGTGAAACACGTTCATGGGTGACAGATTCATAATGGGATTATTGATTCAAACACACATCCTTTCTCTCCCTTGCATTTCCCCCCCACTCCAAAAATTGTCGCTGACGGCTGGGTAGTGACTCAGGGAGGAGGGTAGTGGGGAGAATGACTTGGCTGCAGCTGGTGCTGAAAATGGCCAGCACCAGACAAAGGAGGGAGGCAGCCTCCTCCCTCACCCCAGGTCCCCCTCCTTGAGCCTCAGTGTCTTATTCGTCATGAGAGGCACAGAACACCTGACCTGCCGGAGAAATGGAGCGGATTCAGTGTGGTGAGGAGTCTGGCCCCCATTAGCAATAACAGTGCGAGCCATGACGTGTGGAGGGCCCGGGGTCAGGTCCATGCCCAGTGCTCTAAAAAGGTATCACCTCCTGGGTGCCTGGGTGGCTCAGTTGGTTGAGCAACTGCCTTTGGCTCAGATCATGATCCTGGAGTCCCGGGATCAAGTCCTGCATCGGGCTCCCTGCTCGGCAGGGAGTCTGCTTCTCCTGCTGACCTCTCTCTTCTCATGCTCTCTCTCTCTCTCAAATAAATAAATAAAATCTTAAAAAAAAAATCACCTCCTTCAGTCACTGGTCCAAACCCCACGACAACTGGGACTAGATCCTTCCTGTTCCCTACATACTGCCAGTCCCAAGTACCACAACCTCCTGCATGAGGATAATCATAACCAACACTCACAAGAAACCTTATTTTGTTCCTAAAATATCATATAATAAACTATGTCAATATTTGAAAGTTATGGGGAAAAAAAGAACCTTATTTTGTACACTCACAGTAGAGCCTTGTGCACATTTCTAATCTTCCTGACAATCCTAAGGGGTAGGTACTACCATTACCCCCGTTTTATGGATGAGGAAACTGAGGCACAGAAGGCAGAGAGAAGTTGGGGAACTCCCAGGGTCATTAAATAGGTGATAGAGAACGAGTCTGAACGCGGCAGCCTGGCTCTAGAGTCCATGTCCTTGACTGCAGTGCTAACTCAGGGGGCCAGGGGGTGTCCCCAAATCCAGTATCAGGCTGTTTTATAGGTAAAGCCATCAAAGCTAAGAGAGAATTTAATGGTTGACTCGAAGCCCCAAAGCTGTTAGGTAGCAGATCCAGGATTTGGATCCAGTGTGACCTAGCTAAATGTCTTCAAAAGGGTACATTTCACTCCCCCCATCTATAACCCAAATTCTTAGCACTCACCCCTGCGAGGAGTCTGGCAGGAGTTCTGGCAGGAGTTCAGGCCTGAGGGTTGATGCTGGACCTCCCCCCTCCCCGCACACAACCTGCAGTCTCTGGAAAGGTGTCTCTCAGAGGGCCTGGGGTTGCCCCCATCCCCAACCTCCTTGGTCAAGGTCGTGACTATCTCCCTGGGGCAGGGAGCCGGCAGCTTCCAATACTGGGTTTGGTCAAGAGATTTTTTACCCTCATCTCCTGGCAAGAGCCAAGCTTCCATCGCTCACACACACTTGTTTTCCTTCACTCACATCCTTGCCCATTGGCTGGCATCTGGCTCATCGTGGATGTCCCGTGATAAGTAAGTGACAGGACAGATGCCATAAACATAGCATCCCCATTCTTCCTTCCAGGGTGGGCTGGCTTGGAGAGGAGGCCAAGAGAGGGAGGAAGTCAAAATGCAACAGCTTTTGACACCAGACTTGAAGTTGAGTCTGGCCTCTGCCACTTACTAGCTAGGTCACTTGGGACAGGTTACCTAACCTCTCTGGGCACTTAAGTTTCCATATTCATAAAATGGGGATAGAAATTCTTACCTGAAGGGCACCTACCTGGGTGGCTCAGTCAGTTGAGTGTCTGCCTTCGGCTCAGGTCATGATCCGGGGGGTCCTGGGATCCAGCCCCGAGTGAGGCTCCCTGCTCAGTGGGGAGCCTGTTTCTCCCTCTCTCTCTCCCTCCACCTCTGCCCCCAGCTCATGCTTTCTCTCTTGCTCTGCTCTCTTTCTCAAATAAATAAATAAAATCTTTAAAAAAAAAAGAAAAGAAAAGAAATTCTTACTGAGTCAAAGCCATTGGTTTGCACACCTCTAGGGGGTGCCCCTCACATTGTTGTCTATGTGAGTGGTGCCACATGGAACCCAGCCCCATAGACTACAAGGTGAGGGACGCCTCAAGATCGCATATCCTTGAGGGGGCACCTTGCAAGTAAGAGTGGCTATGCCATATATGTCAACTATAGTTTAAAAAGAAAAATAAAAGAGAAGGAAAAGGAAAAGAAAAAGAAAAAAAAACAAGACTAGCTATGTCAACTTTCAGATGCGGAACAAATATACCAACAGGGTTCTTGTGAGGACAGAGGTCATACCACATAAAGGGGCTGAGTGACATGAGTGCACAGTACAAATGGCATTATTACCAGACAAGGAGGCAGCCCTCGGGGTGCACAGCACACCTGTCCCAGACAGCTTCTGCACAGAGAAGCCCCCCAGCCCAGTTCCAGCTCCGGCCGGAGTGAGCGGAGACCTATTTCATACCAGCCCTGATAGCAAGGCCTCAGTTTCCAGCCCCCCTGGGGTTCCCTCTCCTCTGTCAGTTTGGCCTCATGGCAACCGCAAAGGGTACCAGACACCTTGGCGGCAGGCTGGGTGAGGAGCTTTCCATTCACTTGGGGGTTTGCAGCTGACTAGCCAAGAAATCCTCAATGGAATCTCTCCCCTAGTCTGGTTTTCCAGTCTTGGCCTAAAGAACCAACCCTGTCTTTACCGTGCCTCATAGGGTGACTTTAATTCAAGAAATATTTAAAGCAATCAAATTAACCAACCTTATTTGTGAAACAAGGAAATAAGAGGTACTGCTCTTAAGAAAGCTAGCAAGAAAGATTGATTTAAAACCTAGTGTGTATTAGAGACAGGAGAGAGGGGAATGCCAAGGTAAGTAAGACAGTCCCTAGCCCCAAGAATGTCACAGAAGAATTAGCTGAGCTGGTGGAATGCTGGTACACAGAGGTCCACGGCAGGTGTGTGTGTGTGTGTGTGTGTGTGTGTGGAATCACCTTCACCTGACACATTTGGGCCCTAGGGGATCCTGCTCCCCGCAGAGCCCTCAAGCAGGACACCAGTGACTCCACTGCCCACTTTGGGAATTCAGGCTTTTCTCCAGGTAGGGCCCTGCCTCCCATCACTTTTCAGCGGGCCCCGTTGGCTGCAATTCTGCAACTTCCAACACAGGAGTTAGTCAAGAGATCCTTCTCAACTGGGGACAGAAGATCATCTTTTAATTGCCTCTACACCCTCTCTCCAGCCTGCTCCCCCACACGGACAATCCCATCTTCTCCGTTCTGTCTGCTCAGTGAACTGAGAGGTATTGCAGACCCCTTGCCTCATCTATCTGATTTACAGCGGGACCCCTAGCTCCTAGCTCAGAGCTGGTAAGGGGCTCAACACGCATTAGCTGAATGAATGGATGGCAGAGTACATGAAGTCCTTCCACGGAAGTTGGGCACACTCATGCTTACTCTTGGAAGATCTTCAGATGCCCATGGTTTTTCACCAAAAGAAATCACCACTGTTCTCGCCCGCCAGGAACCCCTACTCCTGACTCCTTTATCTTTCATTTATTCATTGGGCCAATATTTACTGAGTAGTTGTTCTGAACTAGGCACTTTATCCTGTGCTGCAAGGCAAGTGTGGAGTTCTTCCCACCCATACCTCTCCCTCTTCACACGCTGACCCCTTTTTTCTCCCCTTGCCACCACACAACCTGTCCAGGGCACTTGCCCCCTTCCTTGTCTGCTTTTTACACAAGGATCCCATACTTGATCTTCTTTGGCCTTGTCAATCTGTACTGGACTTAAGGGAGGGAGGACTCCGGGTCTCTAACATTGGCCCTCCGGCCATCCTCCCACCCCACCCCACCCCAGGGACATGTCCCAGCCAGGCTCTCCCCAGAATCCCAAGCCACCCAGCCTCCTGGAACAGCCCTGAACCTTGTTGTCTCATTTCAGCCCCTGGGGTCCCTGCCCATGGGCGTACTTTGAGTCCACCCGGCGCCGGGCCCCCAGCGCCCTGGCCCCTCGGTGCTGCCTGCAGCGGGAGCTGCCAGCTTTTTGGAATTCCTAATGCTCCTGGCCCCGGTGATTGGCTGCTCAGCTCTGACCCCACTTGGGCTGCCGCCTGGTTGGATAAAAGGGGAATCTCCTTGGGGCTCCAGAGCATTAGACACCGGAGGGGGCACCTGGGACCAACTTCGTGAAGCGGGGAGCCCGGCGGGGGGGTGGGGGGAGCAAAAGACCTGCGGCCTCAGCCCCTCCAAAGAGCCGGGAGATGACGGGGAAAGCTGGGGAAGCGCTGAGCAAGCCCAAATCCGAGACAGTAGCCAAGAGTACCTCGGGGGGCGCCCCAGCCAGGTGCACGGGGTTCGGCATCCAGGAGATCCTGGGTTTGAACAAGGAGCCCCCCAACTCCCATCCGCGGGCTGCCCTCGACGGCCTGGCCCCCGGACACTTGCTGGCGGCGCGCTCGGTGCTCAGTCCCGCAGGAGTGGGCGGCATGGGGCTACTGGGGCCCGGGGGGCTCCCCGGCTTCTACGCGCAGCCCACCTTCCTGGAAGTGCTGTCCGACCCGCAGAGCGTCCACTTGCAG
Organism: Mellivora capensis; assembly: GCA_004024625.1. Taxonomy (NCBI): domain Eukaryota; kingdom Metazoa; phylum Chordata; class Mammalia; order Carnivora; family Mustelidae; genus Mellivora; species Mellivora capensis. Next base: position 133,912 of record PISX010001534.1, on the reverse strand, counting down.
CCGCTGGGGAGAGCGTCGGGGCCGTTGGACACCAGCCAGACGGCCAGCTCGGGTAGGTGAAGGCGAGGCTGCCCGGCTGCCCGACTGGGGCCGAGAGCCGGAAGCCCCACGCCGTCGGCTTTCGCTTGCACCGCAAGGCCTTCTCCCCGCGCAAAAGTTCGCGCCAAGGCCGAGGGGTAGCAGCTCCGGCCTGGGGCCGGCGCGCCCGGGGCAGGCGCGGGGAGGATGCTCCCGGCTCCCGCCGGGTTTCGGCCCCAGCGTTTCCGGCCTCCTCGCAGTTCTCCCATCCCCGTGTCGGGCCCCGAGCTGCCGCGGCGCCCGGCGGGGGCCCCACCGGAAACCCAGCTTGGAGTGTCGGAGCCCGTGGGGCGGGCTGGGGGCCCCCAGCTCAGCTGCTCCCCTGCACCCCGGCCTCCCGGAGGACCCGCGGTCCGGGGACCGATTCTGTTCCGTGGGCTGGTCGCCCAGGAAGCGGGTGCCCGCTTCGGCCCAGCCCTGGTATCCAAAGTTGCTGTTCCTTCCTCTTTTTCTCCTTTCCACAAAGCCCATGTTGGTCAGCTGGGGTTTATTTTTCACCCCACGAGCTTGGACACCCTGGCCTCTGCGGTGGCAGGAGCGGCCACCATCCGATTCCACCTAAACGCCACAATCTAGCAGATGTCAGTGCCCGGCGGGGCCCCGGGACGACCCCACCGCGCCCTCCCTGGACTGCTTTCCCGGCCGCGCGTCCCCACCCGCTCGGCCTCCGGCTCGTCCTCGCGCTCGGCAGTTCCCCCGATTTTTCGTTATCTATGTATTTATTTATTTATTTCTATTTGGAGGGACAACGAAAAGTGGTGCGTCGCAGTCTCTCCAGTCTCGAGCGGGGGCGCATTCCGCAGGCACTGAAAAACGGGCTACGCCCGGGGAGACCCCACGCTTCCCGGCGCCCGGCCCCCTGCGTCCCGGCTCCTCTCCCGGGGCCAACTTTCGGGGCCCGGGGCGCCGGGGCTGCAGGCGCGGGGCAGGGCGCAGAACCCGGATCCCCGCCCGCCGGCCCTCGCGAGCCCCTGAGACTGCCTCGCTCCACCGCCGCCCCTGCCCCAAACGCGTTGGGGCCTTTGCCTCTCTTACAACGAAATCTGTGCAAAATCTCCGGATTGGGGAGCCGGCGTAGGTAGAGCCGGCCGGGGCTAAGCGACGGAGTCGACCTCTCGGAGGGCTCCCCCGGCGGGCCGAGCAGGTCCCCGCCGCTCCCGCAGTCGGCCCGGGACGGGGCCCTCGCGGGCTTCGGGCGCCTGACGTCCCCGGGCGCTGCCGAGCGCGCCCCCCATTCTGCCGCATGTGCCTCCGCCCGCTTTTCAGATTCTGAAGATGTTTCCTCCAGCGACCGAAAAATGTCCAAATCGGCTTTAAACCAGACCAAGAAACGGAAGAAGCGGCGACACAGGTAAGGCCCCTGCGGCGCTTTCTGTCACCTCTTCGGCTCACCTACTCCCTTGCCAGATCCTGTTTTGGGGGGTGGGTCGCTCCAACCCTCTTCTCACCGACTCCTAAGTTAGAAGTCCAAGGCTGCGCCAGGGCCGGGGACACCGAACGTTGTTTGGGGATATCCGCCCGGGACCCTGGCGTCCAGCCACAACGGGTGAGGATGGTGTGTGACCGCCGGGGAGGCGGCACCCGCCGGGCTTTTTCCTTGTGCGGGAGAAAGGAAAGGCCAAAGCAGGGCCGAACCGGAGCCAGAAAGGGGCAGGCGGCCCCCAGATTCGATCCAGGCATCAGCGCCTTCCGAGAACCGCAGGGCAGAGTGGCTCCCACCTCCCGCCCAAGCCGGCCCCTCTGCCCGCTGTCCCCGGGCCCCCATTCCGCTCAGGCATCCCGGTCCGCTCTGCCACACCCCTGGCCTTCCGCTCCCACCGTGTCAAACACCTTGAGCGTGATATATGCGCACGGATGGGAATTTTTCGTTAGGCTTCTGCTCTTTTGTGACCCTGAGAGGATCTCTTTCCTTCCGCGAGCCTCAGTTTCCTTGTCTGTAAAATGGGGAGGGAAGCTGTGTGGACTGGATGACCCCACCAGCGCCTGCTGGAGTCGAGTGGGCTGCATTGGGGAACCGGCTACAGAGAGAATTTTTAAAAAATGAATCTTCAAATAGGTATTACTGGCACAACTTTAAAATTCAGTAGGTGCTGAAAGGTATATTCTGAAAAGTAACCCCCCACCCCAGACGCACATTCCCTTTGGCATCCGCGCGACACCTGCTAGTTCCTTGTAGAAATTTCTGAGGGGGGTTTAAGGAAATAAAGAAATGAGCACCAAAAATCTGCCTGACTTTCTGCCAGTGCTGCTTCCAGACTCCTCCCCTGTGCTCACCCTCCAGATCTGTTTCCCCAAATCTCTCCCTGTGCCCCAGTCCTGGTGGTGTGTCCACAAGTTTCTTTGCTGGCTGGAGAGACATTTCTCCCCTGGGGAGCTCTCCCAGCGTCTGCCCACCCCATCCTCTTCTCCCCGGTTTGTTCCTAGCCTCTTTGCACCCCTTCTCTGGGCACTTTTCTGCATTCCCCTCTTCCTTAGCTAGCCCTAGGAAACTCCACTATTGGCTCCCACCTTTTGAAAGGGCTCTTCTTGTCCTCTAAACCCCCAGTAGGTTCCGGCTGGAATGAGGGTGAACTTTGACTTGGTTTCTCCGTGACCTCGTTTATTCGTTCCCTTCAGGCAGCATTTTTGTTGTGTTTAGCTTTGTTTTATTTTCATAGGAAACATTGATCCTAGGTCATTTTTTTACATTCATTCATCCAACAAATATTTATTAGAGCATCTTTTATGCTCCCATTTCACGCTGATCCCAGGGTGGGTAATCCTGTCAGCTTCCCCTGAGCAAGGCCAGGGGCGGGGACCATAGAGGGAGGACAGGTCAGAGCCTCTGGGGCTGAACTGCTTCTGTGCTGGTGCGGAAATTGGAAGAGGGGTTCACACAGCAAGCAGAGTCCAGGAGAAAGTATTCCCTGGATACAAGAACAGTGTTTCTGCTCCAGGACATCGTCTTCTGTGGGCAGTTGGACTGGCTGATCCATAGCCCCAGATCTCTGCTTAAGGCTCCTGACTCCATCCTCCCCAGATGCTCTCCCCACTGAGGAGATATTTGGGGGTTCCCAGTGAGACAGCGCAACTCACCACCTGCCCTCGGTTTCAGGCGTATGCAGAGAGCAGATTATTAGAAATATCAGAATGGCTACTGATGGCCGGTGCAGCTTTTAATTAGTTTTTTAAAAATTTTTTTTCCTGAGCTTCTCTCATTTGGGGATTTCAGGTAAGAGCCTCTGGAGTCTGGTAATGAGAGATGAGCATCTCTTTTTCTCCCAGAAACACGCTGGGCTTAGTTGGGGTCAGAGAGGGGGAATAGGAATGGGGAGTCTCTGCACCGGGAAAGCTCAGCTTCTCTGCAGACGGGATGCAGCGGGCACCTGCAGAGTCTGGGATTCTGCATTAAGCCAGGAGCAGGGTCTGGATCACATTTGGGGGATGCAGGAGCCTCCCTGGAGAGCACACCAGCATCAACACACAGATTAGCTCTGAGGCAGGAATGAGGGAAAGTTTGGGGGATTCGAGGTTTGGTTTGGTTTGGTTTTTTTTCAGTGAGAGCTCTCCCAAGCGGAGGCAGGCACTTGAACGATTCTAAATAACCTCTCCTCCCTCCCCTCCCTTCTTTGGTTTTGGCCAAGCCACAACACCTGTGTGCCTTGGTTTCCCTAGTTTTGAGACGACTTAAAGACTTTGATTGTTTTTTCTGACAATCTGTTCCGGGGCCCTTCAGTAAGTGGCAAGAGCAAAATAGAAACCAGCAGATCTTCAAAATTCTGAAGAATTCACTTTCTGTGTACATAAACATTCCATTCCCCAGCCTCCCAAGAGAATAGAAGAAACAATTTAGAATCATTTTCTATAACGGGCAGAATCTTTCTTCCTCACACATCCCCTGCATCTTCCTTCAAGACATTAAAGCCAACACCAGCACAAGGACCCAATGGGGCTTCCACTGGGACTTTTTCCTGGTGTTTGGTGGGAGTGAGAATGAGAGCATCAGTGAAGGATTCTAACCCTCTATGCTGGTCCCGAGGGTCAGATCCCAGAGGCTCAAGCAAAGAACGTACCATCTTTACAAGGTGGGTTTGTGGAATTGGGACTACATTGCCCATTGACTTGATAAGGGTACAAAGATAAAGGTCACCTAGAAGCTGGTGAAATTAAGGTCTGAATAGAGAAGAATTGGTGCCTGTCAGCGGGTGTGTATGGTTTATGAGGAAAAGGGGGTCTATGAAGCTCCTGATAATGGAAGTAAAATTTTGTGTTGGAGAATATTCATTTGGGCGTTGTCCTAAGGCAAAAGGATGTAGCATTTACCAGATTCTTAAAGCCAGGTTAGGACCCAAATAGGTCAATGTAGACTGCTCTGTGGGGTGTGGGGGCTGTGTAGGTAGGCTCTCTCTCACAGTGACCTGGACGGAACCCTCCTGAATGGGACGTCCCCCACCCCCATGAATGGCTGAGCCTGGGTGTGGGAAGGCAGTTGGAAGGTGCCTCCTTGTCTTCTGAGCACCGGAAGTGGAGGGGGGATCCACGGGCAACTCTGAGGAGCTAGTAGTTCCAGTTGTGGCAGAAGAAGGGGAGGTGAGGAGGAGAAAATGTTGGGGTGCGTGAGGAGGTGGAAGATTCGGTTCTCAGCTGTTCAAACACTAGGGTTGCGGTTGCATTTGACCTTCCAGTGGGACTTTGAACGTGGGTGTCATTGAAAAGATCAACTACTGCCTGCGAGAGGAAACGGGAAAGCAGGTCCCAGAGGGCCTGAGGCATTTATTTATCTGGTGAGTCCCTCACTCTGTGCTTGGAAGGAAGAAGAAGGGCTTTCTACAGCTTTCTAAAATTTCTATCTGAACATGCTTTCCCCCAAATCACTTCCAGAAAGATTCCCTAGTATGAAGTGTCACTGAAGGCTGAAAGAATGTCCTCCCAAGAAGGACAATGTGGATCCTCAGACTTGAATGAAGAAGAGCCTAGAGTGTTAAGCTACAAGTGTGTGTGAACATATCTGAGTGAGTGTGAGTGTGGTGTGTGTGTGTGTGTGTGTGTGTGTGAGTTTGTGTCTGATTGTGCTGAACCAGCCCTGGGTTGGGGGGTCTGTCTAGAAGGCTAGAGGAGGGTCATTCTGTCCTCTCTGAAACAGTCTCTTTCAGTTTCTGGGTCCTGAGTGTCTGGTTTTGCTCCCCTCAGGACAATCTTTACTTCCTACCAGCTAGAGGAGCTGGAGAAGGCATTCAATGAGGCCCACTACCCAGATGTCTATGCCCGGGAGATGCTGGCCATGAAAACGGAGCTTCCAGAAGACAGGATACAGGTAACAGAGCCCCAAGTCCTTCTCTCTCCACACTCTCTGAGGTATTGTCAGCCCTAGGCTCCAGTCATCTCCCACCCCTGCTATGGGTCCTTGTGAAGAACAGTTCAGTTAAGCTGACAGGTACTTGCTGAACACCTACCACGTGAGGTGGGCACTGTTGTTGAGGGGGGGAGGGGACATGAGACTTGGATGGTGTGGCTGGCCTGCTGTTCCAGACTGTAGGCTTCCCGAGGAGCAGGTCAGGCAGACCGTGAAGGGGCCTGTGGTGGGATGTGGTGTTCTGGGGGGGTCTTCATGGGCCCTCAAGGGGGCACTCTGTGGTGGCAGGTATCTCTTAGGTACAGCTACATGTCTGCTCCAAGGCCAGAGGTGGGTAGAAGGGGAAAGTGGCTTCTAGTCCTGACCCCATTCTGTTTCCCTTCCTTCCACTCTCCCAACCCATGAAGAAAAGGTCACCTCCTCCCTTTCTGTCTACTCCCCACCACCTCCATCACCTGAAACTCCTTCCTCTCACAATCAGACAGCTGGCCCCGCCCTGAGCTCCTGCTCTAGTCTGGTCTGGGATGTGGCCGGGGACTCTTGCCTGCAAGTGCAATTAAGGCGCATTAAGCCCTTCTCCTCTCCTACAGAGTTGTTTTTGTTTTTTAAGATTTTATTTTTAAGTAATCTCTACATCCAACATGGGGCTTGAACTTACAACCCCCAGATCAAGAGTCACATGTTCCTCTGACTGAGTTAACCAGACACCCTTCTCCTAGAGACCTCTGCACCATAACGGACCACTGGTCCGAACTGGGATGTTCTCAGCCTCAGAGCTCCCTTTCATCAGCAGCAAGACCTTTCCAAGGCCAGAACCCCCCTCGTTAGGCAAGGGTGGGCCTGCTTAATGGTTTCTCTGGGAGATGAAGTCTGATGATTTTCTAGGCAGGGCCTCCATGAGGCAGAAGAAACAGTGGGGTAGGAGGAACATTTCCAGAAGATTTGGGTTTGTCTTAACTGGATCACATCCTTGAGTGGAAGCTGTTTTCATCAGTAGAATGGTCCAGAGTGGTTCATGGCTAAGTCTGGGAAAAGTGAGGGGGAGCAGGGATCCCGACTTCCTGAAACCCCTCCCAGTAAAGAAAAGCCCTGGAGGTAGGATGTGTGTTGGGGGGAGAAGGAACCAGATAAGTTGTAGGTTGCTTTGTGGTCTCTCACTGGACAACCAGAGAACTGGAAATGAGACATGAGCTACTTTTCCAGAAGAGTCTTCCTCTCCCCTGGAAATCTATTAGGAATTTCAGCCAGTGGTGTTAGACATTGACACTAACAATAAGCTCAATTACCCATAAGCAGATTATCTGCTTGGTGCCTTATCCGTGGTGGCCTGGATCCATCAGCCCCCTACCCACCTGGGTTCCAGTGGGGTAAGCCTGGGGTGTTGATTCTGAATCACGGGTTCATTCTGAGTCAAGCCTGTGTGCCTGTGTGTCAGCCAAGGCCAATCCAGTCGTAATTGGTAATGGTAACCCCTACCTGGCCTGCGTTTGCACCAAGTTGGCTATTACAAGTGGCCAGGGTGGGGTGGAGGGCTGAGAAAGTCTCCTGCTGGTAGGCCTCCCACTGGCACTACTGACCAGTACGAAGGAACAGCTGCTGCTTGCGTTGGGCTGTCTGAAAATCTGTGGTGGCCGTGGTGGTGGTGGGTGGGGGCGTGTGGAGGATTCTGGGGAAGGTCTCGCTCAGCTGTTACTGCATTGCCACAGACGCCCCAGTAGGCAGATGCCAGGCTTCTCTGAGTTGTCGGGAGGCAAGGGGCGGGGATCCGTGGGGTGGTGTCTGAAACTGCAGGGGCCAGCAAGGAGGAGCTAGGGTGTGGAGTCAGTTGATTGCCTTGGGACTGCGAGGACTCTAGATCTAGGAGAACAGAGCCGAGAATCTCTTAGAGTCTTTGAGCACCACCAGGTTCTTTGGCTAAATGCTGCCTTCCAGAAGGTGTATGTGAGCTGTCACATAGCCTGGCCCAGGTGGCCCAGGCAAAGTCTCCACATGTTTCAGCGATGATCACAGCTATCATTTATGGAGCAGTTTCCACGTGCTAGGTGTTCTGAAAACACAACACCCATGGGAGAGGCAAGTAGGTACAGTGGTTAGGGACGCTGTTTCAAAGCCAGACACATCCTGGCTCCACCATTCCTAGGACTGAGTGACTGGATAAGTGGACTTCACTCTGCAGAGCCCCTGATTCCCCACCTGTAAAATGGGGGTGACGGTGAGCCCCGCCTTGGGTGCAGGTGCCACAAGCCTCGTGTCATGTATCCTGAGTGATGCCCGGCAGGTGCCCCATGCTCACTCGACTTCAGTGCTGATCTCAGTTAGTTCTGGAGATGACCAAGGAAGCAGAAGGACAGCCCCTGGCCCAAGGCCACACAGCTAGGTGGTGGGGAACGTGGGGATCTAACTCAGGTCTGCCTCGAAAGCGCACACATTCACCACCTGCCTCTTGAATCTGAAGCCTGTTTTTGACTTGAAGCTGGGGGAGCAGAGACGGTTGGAGGTCGGGGCGGGAGAACCTGTATCACACCTTCATAAAGATACTTCCTGAGTTCCAGGCATTGTTCTAAAGAAAAAAAAAAAAAAACAAATACTCATAAAAAGTTATTTTTTGAATGGGCAGATTCTTGTACCTAAGCTCATGGCCTGGCTCCTCTGACTAGTGTTGTTCAAGTTGGCTTCTTTTAAAGGGATGCCGGCCCAAGGATAGGGAACGAAGTTTGAAGGGATTCTATTCCAGATGTTAGAGGATATGCAGCCTGTCTCAGCCTGGAGTACTTAGTAGCATCGCAGGGCAGCTTTTGAAAAACCCATGCGGGGCCCCCCTGCCCAGCCATTCTGATCTAATTCCTTTGGTGTAGAGTCCTTGACATCTGTGTATCTTTAAAACTCTCCAGTGATTGTGGACAGCGGCATAAAAATCCTGCGTCCGAGACTCTGGAAAGGAGTTTCTGCATTTCATGTGTGTTCCTATGAGTGGAAGGAAGTGGAGTTTGGCGGGGACAGGGCGGGATGAGGGACAAGATGACCTGTCAGGTGTGCAGGGAAGGATGCTGCCTGGGCTGCCAGGAAATGTGGGCAAAGGTGCCCCCTACTGGACATCAGAGGCTGCAGCAAGGCCAGGCTTCTCTGAGTCTGAAGCTGGGAGGGGAAGAGAAACGCTGAAATATGGTGTCAGGAATGCTGAGTGCATGTGGAGTGTTAAGTCATTAAATCACTGCTGCAATGAGCTCAAATTAATCAGCTTCCAGCCGGAGGAGAGGAAGAAAGCTGGGTGAATGTGAGGGGACCTGCCGCATGGCTGACAGAGCCAGGCCTGATGGTAGGAGGCAAGATCCGAAAGCAGGGCCTGGGGAGGCGAGCGACCAGAATGTACAAAAAGCATTCATCTTACGAGATGTCTTCTTGAGGGTGGCAATCCTGGGACGGCCACAGAGGTTCTCCAGGGAGACCTTTGAAAAAAGGAGCCCTGGGTATGGTGTCCTGTGGAGATGCCAGGGTGGGAGCTTACAGGACAGGAGCTGTGTGATGACAAGAAAGGCCATCCATGGGCACAGCTGTAGCTGCTCTACCCACACCCAGAGAGAAATTGCTGGTAAGGTTGCCGGCTCTGCTCCCAGTGTGCTCTGTAGCAAGAGAGCACCTGTTTGGCAAGTACCCCTCCCCAGGTCCAGTCTGTCCTTGGAGGCACAATCTCTTGGGACCCTCACCGCCAACTGTGGAGGGTCCTGTCAGACCCGCTATGGACCGCCAGAGGCATTCTGAGTGCTTCTAGGGCAACACCTCCGAAGGGAAATGCAGGAACCCAGACCCTCTCCCAAGCTGGAAGATCCCACCTGGAGTGCCAAACCCGGTGATGCTTGCTGTCCCTTTTGGGCCCCTTTTCAGGCGCTCGGAACCCTAAGGTGTAAGGCAGAGCTCTGGTCCTCCCTGTGGCCTTGACACAGGTTCTGCTCAGGAGTCCCAGGCCCAACTATCACGTGAGAGGGGCAGTCTCCTCTAGAAAGTGGGCAGCCAGAAAAGGGAAGGATCGAGAGACTGAGAGATCACCAAGACAGTGAGAGGCAGGGCAAGGATCTCCAGCCAAGGCCTTCTAGCTCCCGATCACAGCCAACTCGCAGGGAGGCTTGGGCACTGTGTGGGTGTTTTCGTGCATTTGAGCCTCAAGGGCCTGGGATACATTAGAAATGTGCTTATAGCAGCAGGGGTCTCCGTTTGGCCCTCAGGATACCTAAAGGGGAAACAGAGGCTAGCTGTATTAAAATCATACAGCTTAAAGGTTAGTTCTGTCCCTCTGTCCCTCTCCTGGAGTTATTATTATTTGTCAGTCCAGCCTTGCTAAAGGGCCTGCCGAGGAGGCCAAAGGGACAGGTAATGCTGTTGATTAACCTGCCCTCTGGGCCGACTCCTGTTGGTTTTCTTTGCCTCCACGGAAATAATAGTAAGTAGCACTTTTTGAAACTTCTATGTGATAAGCATGAGTTCTAGGACCTTTATAGGGAAGTTCTAGGACTTTCACTTATTGCATTAATCCTCAAAACAACCCTGGAAAATAGGCATTATTTTATGTTTGGAGAGACAGACTGAGAGAAGGCAAGTAACTTGTCCAAGATCACACAGCAATTTTTGTCGCAGCTGGAAATCCAGTTCAGGACTGTCTGACTCCAGTGCTTCTTGTAACCATCAAGTTCTGTACACATGCTGGTTTCTTCCAGGAGAAGAAGCGAAAGGCGGATATGAGGAGTGGTTAGGGTTAATGCTAATCCCTTGTCCACTTCCCTCCAAGGCATCAAGCCACAGCTTCCCTGCCAACTGTCCTAAAAAGAAATTGTTTTGGCTGTCCAGGTCTCCTCCATAAATTGGAGCAGCATCTGGTCTTCGCAGAGAGCCAAGCATTCCAAGAGCCCATAACTGAGGGTCCGCATGACTTCTGGTTTGAACGACCAGCTGGCACCAGCTCCTCTGGGAATGTCTGCGGGCAAAGTCTGATCTCCAGACCAGTTATTCATGTGCCCAAATTAGGAGACCCAGGAAAATGGTTCTGTTTATAGACCCCAGAGAGCATCCGAATCCCAAGTCTGCACCCCTGTTTTTTAGTGTTCCAGTAAAGATGTGGTTTCCATGTGAGAACTCTGCCCTCCCCGACCCCCCCCTTCCCCCCCCCCCCGCCACCCCGCCCCAAGCACCAATATTCATGGAATCCAGACGAAGCCAGGACAGCGGATCCTCCCAGGCATCCACACTGGGGCGGGTAGAGGATCTCTGCCTTTGTATACTCCGCAATCCTGTGTCCAGAATCCATTAATCCAAACCGTGCGGAAAACACAGTTCTTTCCTAAGTGACTCATAACTTCACATCAACTCACGAGTGGCCAAACCCAGACCTGACTGTATGGTCTTTTATCCCTTTTAGTGGGAATATGCACGTTTTGCCGCAAAAATCAAGATGAGTGAGCTTGGCTCTGGTGGGCTGCAGCTGAGTGTCACGTAATGTGGTATGCGCATCACCTCTCCCTTCTAAAATCCCGAACTTTGCAGAGTCTGGTCCCTTGGGTTCCAGTTAAGGGGCTGAGGTCTTGCTATTTTACAATGCACTGTTTTCAAGCAGGAAGGTCATCTCCTGACCAGGAAGCAGATGTCTTACTTAGATTCATAAAGAAAGCCTTCCCAGCCCCCTGTGGTCACACTTGGTGCTGGGAGTTCCATCCCGAAAGGCTTCACGCTTCTGTATTCTCTGAGAGGTGGACGGAACCAGAAGTCACATAGTTTTTTGTGGATCAGTCCTTCAGATTTTTCCTCTATGGAAGAACGCAGCTTGTGACAAGTGGGTATTTATAGAGGGCCACCAAGTGCTACTGGGAAGGAAGATGGGACAGGACAGAGGTCTCAGGCAAACCGCAGGCGCTGGGTTTGGAGAGCCTGAGGGACAGGCAGGTGGCGCTGGGGAGGGATCTAAACACAGCGTGGAGCCCGGCCGGGGCGATGGGTGAGTTAGCCCGGCCCGCATCGCTCATCGTCTCTGCTCTGTAGTCCCCGAGGCGCAGCCATCTAGTGGCTTTCAAACTGCATAAACCCTTTCCTTGGCAGGGGTCCCCCGCGGCGGTCTGGGTCTGGACCAGGGAAAGGGCCCTGCACAATGGCTTCGCAGCTCTCCAGGTGGGCCTGAGCCGGAACGGCAGGTGCCAGACCCGGTGGTGGCAAAGGTGCAGCTCGCTGCAGGCGGCGCCACCCAGGGTGGACCGAGCGATCGTTTCCTATCGGAGGTGGCGAGGCCCGGGGAGTCTTGGGGCGCGTCTCTCCCGTTTTTGTGGGTTCCTCGTTATTTACAAACGGAGACATTGCAAAACAGGGATACACACGTTTCGGTCCATTTAAAGGCGTGCGTGGACCGCGCGGTCTTAACGCAGCCCGGCAGAGCCGGTCTGCGACCGCGGAGCTCTTAGAGGGTCCTCGGGAGGCGAGGCGGGGCTGCCGGGGCGCCCCCTGCTGGAGGCGTCCGGCCGCGCTCAGTTGCACACTCGGGCTTGCCTGGAGCCGCTGGGGCTCTCACTGCGCCACATAGCGGCAGCTGCGGGAACGGCGGGGGCGCGCGGATCCGAACCCCCGCCCAGGCGTCCCCGCAGCAGAGGCAGCAAAGGGTTAAACTGTCAGCGGCGCGATGTTAAACAGGTGTCAAAGGCGCCCCATATATCTGCAGATTGAAATCAAATTCTTTGCCGTATAAAAAGATAAATTACCCAGGCGCTGCCGCGCGTCCCACTCATCACGCCAGCGCCAGACGGCAAGCAATTTTTTTTTTTAATGTGCTAACGACCTAATCAAGCAATCAAGTCGGAGAAGATTGCAGAGTGACCCGGGCAGCCATCTGCCGGCGAGCCCCGCATTCATTTCCCGCGCCCCCGCGCAGGGTGGGGGCCGGAGAGGGAGCTGCCGGGGAGAAGAGGGGGAAAAATCCTAAACAAATTAACACCCAATTTTCCCCGTCTAATTAGTTAAATGAGAAGTGTTTGGGGTCCCCCGGGGAGGGGGAACGGCTCGCGGCGCGGCTCGCGCTGCCTCCCCAGCATTAATTAGTGCGGGTCAATGCCGCGGCTCCCGAGAGAGCAGCCGCTTTAATTTCCCGTGATATTTCAGTGCCTGAGGCCCATCGATTCAAACAGAAATTAACTTATTTTTCAATCAGCCCAGGGCTGCCCCTGGGGGTGACTCTTCTTTTGCCGCCTCCTGAATAGAGCTGGAGCAATTTTTCATCAAAAGCTGAAACCTCCGCCTCCGGGGGCGGGGGAGGGGCCCGGAGGGAAGGGGGCGGGAGACCCGGCCGAGGCGAGGGAATGGAAATCGCAGAGGAAACTAATAGATTTTCCCCCCGAACCCGCCTCTGTTCTCCCCGTCATCTCCCTACTTCCAGGGGTGCCTTGGGCGTCTCGCCATTCCGGAGGTCAGGGCCCGGAGGGGCTGCGAGGGGACGGGAGGGGGCGGCTGGTTGGGCCTGGGATCCTTCCAGAGCCCACCGGTTTCTCGAAAGCCTTTCACCTGCCTGGGGGACAGTGCAGCTGCCCCTGGCGCTGGCTCCTGTCAGCTGCCGGAAGTCTCCGGAAAGCTGCTTTGGGAGACCGAGAAATCTCCCTTCCCCCAAGCATGGCAGGGACCGCTCCAAGCACAGGGCTGGAGCGCTGCGGACACCTCCAGGGTACCCCCGAGCCCTGCACCAGTCAGCTTTGGGGCCAGAGAAACATTTTCCAGGGTGTCCCCCACTGCACCTCCCTAGGTCCCCATGCCCCTTTCCCTCAGCACACCAGAAAAATTTTGTCTTCCTTGCCTGACTGGGGGATGGCTGCCCAACTCCTCCGCATTATCATTCAAGGTTAGGTCCAGAACTGTGGGGAGCTGGTGAATGGAGGGCACTTAGAAAGGAGGGCTTAGAAAGGAGGCTGACTTAGGCCTCCTAGGGGTGTCCCCCAGGGTTCCTGCTGCCTGGATGCCATGCATGCCCTTTGATGCCTGGCTTCAGGGACGTTTGGCCCCTGGGCTTCTGGTGGAGAGGGAGACCCGAACAAGATGCATAGCTAGTCCAGCCCCTGGAAGGAATGTGTCCCTTTGCAAGTCAAAAACGGGATTCTGTTTGTATGCTGGAGGTGTGACCACTTTCAAGAGAGCTACCTGGGTGGGGCAGCAAACTGGGGGCCATGCTGGGAACTGACCAGTCTCAAGAGCCTGACCCAGAAGCCTCTGTCCCATCACCCTAGAAGTGTCTTGATTTAAAAAAGAAAAAGAAAAAGAGGACCCATTTCACCCATCACGTTCTTATAGGACTGGGTGACCTCCTTCTAGGCATTCTGAGCCTGGAGAATCCCCGGGGGGGGGGGGGTGCCATGGGGCGGGGAAAGTTAAATGAGGGCACCCTGCTGGAGAAACTAGCAGCCCTGGAGATGCAGCCCTAGCAATCAAAGGAGTGGGGACCCGCACAGGGGGCCGCCGGGGTAAGGGCCTGGCCTCAGTGCCCCTCAGAACACAGCCCCAGCCCTGTTCATCCTCACTTGCAGGTCTGGTTCCAGAACCGCAGGGCCAAGTGGAGGAAACGGGAGAAGTGCTGGGGCCGGAGCAGCGTCATGGCGGAGTATGGGCTCTACGGGGCCATGGTGCGGCACTCTATCCCCCTGCCAGAGTCCATCCTCAAGTCCGCCAAGGATGGCATCATGGACTCCTGTGCCCCGTGGCTGCTGGGTAAGAGCCCGCACCCTCCTTGGGGCCCTGCCCCTGTGGTGAGGAGAGCGGGCTCCCTGGAGGAGGAGACAGTGCTCTGGAGCAGGGCGACCCGGCCACAACGGGCCACCTGGCAGGACAAGACGCACTCCAGAGCAGGCCTCCTAGATCGGCTCAGGAGGCTCAGCGGGGCAGGATGGACCCAGGGCTTGCTGTCGTTGCCCTGGGCCCCTGGGTTCTTTTGTACTGTGAGAAGGGTATGGCTGTTGGCCCAGGGTCTGTACCCTTCTCTTCACTTGGCCAGAGGTGGGCTTGTGGTGATTGAAACAGCTTCTCTTGGGGGCCTGGGGGGACCCCTTGGACCCTCTGGCCACCATTCTGGCTTTGCCCAAAGGACTTCTTCCCCCTGAAATCTCTGCACGTGCCATCTTCCCCCCACCTGCCCTCGGGGCCTATGTCTGGTAGCAGCACCAGCTTATCTTGGGTTTCTAAGATCTAGAATCCCGGGAGGGAGGGATTGGGGTGCGCGTGCTACGCTTGGGAAGGGGCAGAGCGGGCCGCGGCCAGGTGCCCAGGGACCTGACTTGAAGAAGCCCTCGGCAGGCCTGGGGCCCAGCTGCTGGTCTGCAGCCCCAGCCCCAGCCCCGGGCCACCCTCCCGCTGCCCCGGCCCGGGCCCCTGGGACTCGCGTGACTGTGGTGTGTGAAGTAAGGCTTTCTGCTCGTCCTTAATTCTGGCCTCTCTCTATCTTTGCCGTTTTCAGTTCAAGATGGCTTTCCCAGGCGCTTTTCTAAACCCGAATACCAACAATTCTTTTTAGGGATGCACAAAAAGTCGCTGGAGGCAGCCGCGGAGTCGGGGAGGAAGCCCGAGGTGGAGCGCCAGGCCCCGCCCAGACTGGACAAGATGGAGCCCGAGGAGCGGGGCCCCGACCCTCCAGCGGCCATGTCCCAGGAGGAACTGAGAGAGAACAGCATTGCCGCGCTCCGAGCCAGAGCTCAGGAGCACAGCACCAAAGTGCTGGGGACTGTGTCTGGGCCCGACAGCCTGGCCCGGAACGCCGTGGAGCCCGAGGAGGAGGCGGCCATGGACGAAGACAGGCCCACGGAGAAGCTGAGTCCGCCACAGCTGGAGGACATGGCTTAGATCAGGGGCTCGCAGATCCCGAGCCCCAGGACTCTGCTCTCCTCGGGGCCTGTGGTGTTGGGAGGTATTCTCTGAGGCAGGGCTGGGGCCTGGCCTCTGCCACCCTCCTCCTGCCCTGCAGGGCCCCCATGACCTCTGGGCTGATTTCAGGCACAACTCAGTTCTGGCCAAGGGTTTGGGCCGTGCTGAGACACCCCCTATCTGGTCTTGACCTCTCTGGCATCTTCTCCCTCATCCCCGCATCCTGCCTCAGAAGCCTTCTTGCTGCCCCAGACCATCCCCTCAAGCCACTTTCATTCAACCCCACTTTCATTCAAATTGGTGACTCTCACTGTCCAGATCCACCCCTCACTCTCTGTTCTCTTGCTTGAAAGAGCCCCCCGCACCCCGCTCCCCAGCTCTATACCCGCTGTGGATTCTGCTCTGCCCAGGCCCAAAGCCCGCGGCTGCCAACTCATTACCTGCCACAACAGTACCAGGGACTGAGGACCTGCATTCTAGTACTGTGTCATGAGCTCCCCAGGCTTCAGCAAAACTGTGCTCCTCGGCCTGTTCCCTCCTGAGGGCCTGGGCCTCCACAGTGTGGATATACCAGCCCCCCGCTCCCCGCCGACCTGTAGGCCCAGGCCCAGCCTCTGCCCCACCCCATCGATGGGACCCAGATTCCAGGTTAAACTTGGAAGGTGTCCTCCTGAGCCCCTCAGCCCCCCTCCATCTCATGCCCTCCACAGTCACCCTCGGGAACCTGCCCGCCCTCTCCACCCACCCCACACCCCGGCCTGCCCCACCGCTCTCCCCAGCATGAGGCCAGGGACAGTACCTGTAGCGTCCAGGGCCTGTGCCCTGCAGACAGCAGGCACCTGTCACAACTGCTGTGCTCAGGGCCCTGTCGAGGAGGCCAGACTCTTCCCCAGAGCCTTTAGGCCTGCGTTCTGGAGCACCCTGACCGCCCCCATATACTACCCGTGACTCTGACTTGCTGTGCAAGACACCCTTCTCGAGCTTCTTGCTGTTCATTGGTGCACATGTGTCCTGCCTGTCCAACCCGATCTAGCCATTAAATGAACACACAGGAAGCCACAAATCTTGGCTCGACTTGATCCAGGCCATCCCGGGGAGGTGAAGCCTGGAGCGGGCCTGGAGTCATTACAGGCATCAAGGAGTGGCCACAAAAAGGGTACAAGAAAGGGCTCAAAGGAGAGCAAGGCAGGAGCCAGGATTAGACTCTAACTAAGCAACAGGTACACGCACCTGCCAGGTATGTGCTGTGTGTCTGTCCATGAGAATAGGAGAGACGCAGTGACTGTGGAGGAATAGGGGACTGGGGGCTTCTCCCTGTCTGCTGATGGGAGGAAATTCCACCTGGGATGTTCTCTCCGCAACTGCCCCCTCCCCTCCCCAGGCCAGGCCTATGTCACCCTCATGCCCTTGACATTTCCCTCTACCGTCCCACCCACATTTGCAGGGAATACCTCGCAAGAGAAAGGCCTGAGACAGTGAGTTTAGATTTTAATTTCGTATCAAAATTTGATTTCTTCCTCATTCTGTTCATGGAACCCCCCTCTTCTCCTTATCTTTGTCCCCTGTTGGTTTGAAGTGTTAGAGACTTTAGCCCCCGGTGTGTAAATACTGTACATAGAAGTGGGAAGAAAGAAACTTGATATGGAGGTGTTTGAAATATGGAAATGTAATAACTTCTAGGTATTCTAATCCTGTGATTTCTGTGCCATTTTCTGTAAAGATACAAGTAAGAATAAAGTTGATGTAAAAACATCAGGGGAGGAATCCAGGAATCCTCCGTGGGTGAGGACGGTGTATGAGTGGGTAGCATAAAAAGTAAATCCATGAAGACATTTTTAAGTCAAAATTACCAGATTCCTCTTTTGAAGTGACCCCACCTGTAAAGGCATAGGGGCCTGTCTTTCTCCGCTGAGCTGACACCAACTTCCAATGACATTTGTCACTGTGATATGAGACCCTCCTCCACTGTAGACACAACCGAATTATCCCAGCCATGGAGCCCCTAAGTTATTACCTACAACTCCCCCTGCTCCCCACACAATGGATTAGTTAACCTTCCCTCTGGCATAACCACTTAACTTATTAACACCCCTATTTCCTTCATGTCTCATGCCACCTTGGCCCCCGAGAGTCCTGACTCCCTCCTTTTGTGTCCACACATGCACTCTAGAATCTTGCCTACAACTCAAACACAACAACCACCGGTGGCAAAGGCAGTGGTATCTGGGGCTGAAGTCAAACAGACCTATGCTAAAAGCCTGTTAAAGAGAAGGGAAGTAAACAAGAGAAGGCACGGGGAAGGACTGCAAGAAATTGCTGGCAGACAGCGGCGACCCATCGGCTCCATGGTGTGTTGGACGGAATTATAAGAGGAGAGGGAGGGAGCAGACCAGATAGGTTATATTTGAGCTTTGGGCTCAAGAAATCTCATAAGATTGTTTCAGATTGCCTCAGATGGGGAACGCCTTCTCAGAAGAGATTTTTCTGGCCAGCCATCATCGGAGAAGAGTGACAGGTGATCAGCAGTCCCTGTATACTTCACTGGGAGCTGATCTAATCCTTCTGGAGGGCCCATGTGGGACATCTCCAAGTGCTATGAGGTGAAAGGACAGGTCCAAGAACCTGGCTTCAAGTCCTGCCCACACACGCTCCCGTACACCTTCCCTGAGCATGTCAGGTCCCCACAGGTCTCCCTGTTGGCTTAGCAATTCCCTTCCTCCCCACCCTGCCCATGGGCACCCCTCCAAGAGACACACTGACACTCCTCCCTCAAGTCCCCTCCTCCCTAGAGCCTTCCTGATCTTCCAGGGAGATTTTATAACCTCTGTTCTCCCCCAGCACCTGCGACATCCCACCCTTAACGCATCGTGTGTATCATACTGTATGCTTGTAATTTACATGTCCATCTTCCTCACGAGACTGATTTCTTCAAGGGTGGGGATCATATCTTATTCATCTTTTATTCCCAGGAACCATCAAAGGGCCTGACAGTCTACTGTTGAATGAAGGAATGAATGCTCTTCCTCTAACTTGTCCTTTCAGTAATTTAGAAACACTGGTTGAGCATCAGTGCCTGTGTACACTGCACACCCAGCATACACTGCCTGTGTACCAGGCAGGGAGGCAAGGCACTGGGGATACAGTGGTCCCAAAGCATCTCACTTGGAGGGAAAGATAGACAGAATTCAAGTAAGCACACAAGGAAAGCACAAAATTGCATGTGTCCTAGCGCCATCTAAACCCAGTCTCAATATATACCAAAAGATCAAGAGGATGAAAATGATGATCTCTAATAACAATATAATAAAATTAGAAGTGAATAATGAGGATAATCTCATGGGGATTATGGAGGCATGAGGTAGGGGCCATGAAAGCGTGTCCGTGGGACTTGAGTGAAAGTGTTAACCTCTGTGCCTCTCCTAGAAATGAAAACATCTGCCCCTCTGGTGTCCTTCCTCCAGAGAGGAAGCAGCAAGGATATTGGGGGAAGGTGGCCACATCAACATAAAGTTTTCAAGTCCAGCAGCCAACTTTGGCATCTGCCCCCCTCGGTTACATCTGGGGGACGAATTGGACACTGAGGGACTTGGGAGATGACAACCGCCCCGGGGGTTGACCTTGGGAAGAGGCACCTTGCTTTCTGCAGGGGGACAGGCAAGCAAGCCCACAGGTAATCAGTGAAGGGAGAGGTGGGGACACTGCTAAGGGAACACAAGGGCCAGGAAAAGAAGGGTTTGGCCAGCCGGGAACCAAACAAAGGGAAATCTCCAGTGCTGCCTGCACCCCGGGAAAGACTTCTCCCCAAGGATCCCAGAACTTGGCACCTGGAAGGAGAGCATTTTCCACGCTTCCCAGGCCCAACAGGATGCCCAGAGAGGGCTGCATGTGCCAGGAAGAGCAAGAGAGTGATGTAAGGGCAGGGGGACTGAAGTATGTGGGCTGCCAGCTGCTTGGAGCTGCTGAGCATGGCCAGGCATGGATAGATGACGAGTCTGCCTGGTGGCGGGAGGTGACAAGTGAGGGCAAGAGATTGGAGGGACCATGGGTCCATCCAGCCTCCCCTGTCTCCTGCGCCCCCGGCTCACCAGGATCTCGGAGTCTTCCTCCTGCTCCCACCAGAGGGATAGTGCCCTCTCCTCCCCGACTTCCCTGAGGACCTAGAGCTGTGACACCTGGGTCACCAACGGTAGCAAAGGTACCATACTCGTGGGAGATGTTAATCATAGGGAAACCTGGTGAGGGGTTGATGGGAACTCTGTGCTAGTTTCACGATTTATCTATAAATCTAAAATTATTGCAAAAAAAAATTAGGTTTACTTAAAAAAAGAAAAGATAAACTGGTTTGTTTTTCCGAGGGAAAATGACAGATGACTTCTTTGGGTTAGAACAAGTGCCAGGGCTGCCCCTTTCCCTGCTTTACCCCAGGGCTCTGCTTACTGAATGTCCCTGTTCCCGATCTCCTCAAGATTACCCAGGCACCCAAACTCCCCCTCTGGGGAGCTGAAACTGGGTCTTCTGTTCTTTCCTCAACTCAGGCAGCAACGACATCTCGGGGTCCTCACAGCTGAGCGGGCCCAGCAGTGGTCTGCTCCCCTAACTTCTCACTCGGATCAATCCCTTCCCATGCTAACTCTTCTCAGTGGGCCTCAGCCTTCTCCCCACTGGGCACCTCGCCTCTGAACAAGGGCCCCCCAGCTTTACCTGCAAGGCTCTGCTCCCACATTGGGCTTCAGGGAGTCTGATATAGGAAGGAGTCAGGGAGTGAGAAGCTGGCCTTCTGCTGAGCTGCAGAATGACAAATGCCCACAGCCTTGAGCCTTGATAACCACCTCCCAGCCTGGCTGGTGCTCAGGAGGTCAGAGAACAAAGGTGGGTTGAGCATGGTGACCATGGTGAACCCATTTGGGAGAGGGAAGAAGAGGAAAATTTGCTCTATTTCCTCCACCCAGCCCCGGTGAGAAGAGACCAGTAGACGGCCCAGAAGTAGAAACAAAGGATTAAAAACCAAATCTGGGCTCAGCAAACAGACCTTTGCAGTTGAGTTGACGATCCGGGAGTTTGGCTGATGGGTGCATTAATGAACAAGCAGCTATTAAGACAAGTGCTGGGGGCGCCTGGGTGGCTCAGTGGGTTAAAGCCTCTGCCTTCGTCTCAGGTCGTGATCCCAGAATCCTGGGATCCAGCCCTGCATCCGGCTACCTGCTCAGCGGGAAGCCTGCTTCTCCCTCTCCCACTCCCCCTGCTGTGTTCCCTCTCTCACTGTGTCTCTCTCTGTCAAATAAATTTTTAAAAAAACTTTTTTAAAAATAAAAAATAAAAATGTTTTTCCCAGGGGCACCTGGGTGGCTCAGTCAGGTCATGACCCCAGGGTCCTGGGATTGAGTCCTGCATGGGGGGAGGGGGCCCTCCCTGCTCAGCGGGGAGCCTTCTTCTTTCTGTCCCTCTGCCTGCTGCTCTACTTCTGATCTCTCTCTCTCTCTCTCTCTCTCACTTTCTCTATATGTAAAATAAATAAATAAAACCTTTTCAAAAATTAAAAAATAAAAATAAAATAAAAAATGTTTTTCTACCCTTTTTTGGGGAGTGGGGGATTTTGGCGAAATTCTTGATTTGAACACTTACTCATTTCTAATCTTTCTTCTTTACTAATACAGACGCTTAAAATCAAATCATACACATCCAAGTTTTATTGTAGTTGTGTCCCCGAAGACTGTGGAGCTTTTACTGTTTTCAGTTTTATGTATTTACTACATTTCTTTTTTTTTTCACTTCTGATCATTTTAAGTGTTTAAAAATTTTCCAAGCATATGGGATTTTCGTGGGGGAAGAGATTATCCTCATTATTCACTTCTAATTTTATTATATTGTTATTAGAGATCATCGTTTTCATCCTCTTGATCTTTTGGTATATATTGGACTGGGTTCAGATTAATACGTGGCTAATTTTGTAAATATTCCATGTGTGATTAAACAGAATATGTTTTCTCCAATTTCGGAGTGCAGTGCTCTGTACAGCTGTTAGTGGGGCTGTTTGAATTCTATGTATTGTTATTTTTTTCTCTTTTGATTACGAAGAGAAATGTATTAAAAACCTTCCACTTAGGGAGGGAAAATAAATAAATAAACATTCCACTGCCAATTTCTCCTTATAATTCTGTTTGTTGCATTTGCTGACTCATGGCATATTGCTTGTGTGTTCTGTAAGACGTGACAAGCTTTTCTTCCTTTTTCTTTGAGAATACTTGGATTGTTTAACTATTCTTTCCAGTCCTCACCTCAGGTCTGGTCTCTGGCGCTTGCATGGCGTCTAAAATGCAATTTGCTCTCTCCTGTCACCTGCTGACCCCACCCCCCCATGGTGGCTCTGGCTCTCACAGCTGGGATTTCCCTTTCTGGTTTCTTAGTTCAGTCCTGCATTAGGCTTATGTTTTTGTTGTTGTTTATTCATCTCTAGGTGTTCTTTTTTTTTTTTTTTTAAGATTTTCTTTATTTATTTGACAGACAGAGATCACAAGTAGGCAGAGAGGCAGGCAGAGAGAGAGAGGGAAGCAGACTCCCCGTGGAGCAGAGAGCCCGATGTGGGGCTCGATCCCAGGACCCTGGGACCATGACCCGAGCCGAAGCCAGAGGCTTTAACCCACTGAGCCACCAGGCACCCTATCTCTAGGTGTTCTTAATCAGATTCTTTCCCACAGTCTAGTCCACCATTTTCTTTTGTAAACTGTCAAGGGATGTACGATGTGAATAATGGCATTACCTCTCAAGCTTGTGGCTTTTGTGCCTCCTTCCCCATGGCGGGGGGTCACCATCACACCAGTTCTCTGTTGGGCTACTTCCCCCAATCCCGACATCGAGACACCTACTTGGGTTTGCTTCACTCAGTTCTTATCAAACTCCTCCTACCACTGGCCCCTTTCCCTCTATCTCTGTCCTCTTTACTCAGAAATGCCAAGGAAGCCTTGGAGGAGCAAGTGATACGTGGTACGTGTTTGGTTAGGCAGAGAAACCGTGAAAACATGAAGTGTATTTTCTCCCAGTCTTTATTTCTGGCCGGTTGCAGTTATGTGGAAACATGCATGTTCTCCCAGGGGCACACAGGCTGTGTATCAGGTACCATAGTCAAGTAGCTGGGGAGCAGTGGGGAAGGACTTACTCTTTTTTAGTAGTTAACTTGCTTTTAACTGCATTTTAAAATCCTCATGTGATTTTTAAATTTTAAAATGGACACTTTACGGGGCACTGGGCTGGAGCAGCCGGAGGAGCGAGAGACTCTTGATCTTAGGGTTGAGTCCGAGCCCCACACTGGGTGTAGAGATTACTTAAAATGAATAAAATTGAAAAAATAATAAAATGGCCAGTTTACTACATTGCCTTATTATTCTCTTGATATACATAGTTTTGCATTTTTTTTTCCTAAAGCATTTGAGAGCAAGCTGAGGACGTGATGTCCCATCACTCCTTAATACTCAGTGTATACATTTCCTTAAAATGAAGACACCCTCTTACATAACCACTATACAACCAATAAAATCAAGAAATTGACACTGATTCAATACTTCATCCAGGTTGGAGGGGGCGCCCGGGTGGCTCAGTGGGTTAAAGCCTCTGCCTTCAGCTCAGGTCATGATCCCAGGGTCAATCGAGCCCCGCATCGGGCTCTCTGCTCAGCAGGGAGTCTGCTTCCTTCTCTCTCTGCCTGCCTCTCTGCCTACTTGTGATCATTGTCTGTCAAGTAAATAAATAAAATCTTTTTTAAAAAGTTAAAAATAAAAAAGATTCATTTGTGGGGCGCCTGGGTGGCTCAGTTGGTTAAGCGACTGCCTTCTGCTCAGGTCATGATCCTGGAGTTCCGGCATCGAGTCCCAGATCCGGCTCCCTGCTCGGCAGGGAGTTTGCTTCTCCCGCTGACCTCTCTTCTCTCAAACAAATAAGTAAAATCTTAAAATATATATATATATATACTTCATCCAATCCCCAGAACACTGAATTTTCCAACAACGCCCTTTATAAGTGGTGGATCCAGTCTGGCACCACACATTGGATTTAAGTTGCCAAGTCTCTGTGGTTCCCTTCAGGTGGGAACCGTCCTGGCTTTCCTTGCTTTCCCTGACTTTGACAGTTTTGAAGATCTCAGGCCAGTTTCTTGATGGCGTATCCTCAATTTGTGTCTGGTATTTCCTGGCGATGAGGTAGTAAAACCTGAATCTAATCGTGAGGAAGCTTCAGACACAGGCTCACCACAGCCCCTTCCCAGTTCTGCTTGCTGCCCCCCGCCGCTCCCCGCCGTCTGCGCACGGGCCCAGGACAAGGGGCTTGGGGAGCAACCTACTTCCAAGTCCGCCTCGCGCCTCACCCCTGCGTGCTCGGCTGCGCACGCGCCTAGGGCTGGCGGTGGCCCCGTCCTTCAGAACCACAGGGACAGGAGGAGGACAAGATGAGACGCGGTATGCAGAGTTAAGGCAGCACCTCAGCACAAGCTACAGGATGAGGGGCCGCAAGGGCCCAGACAAGGCTGGGCAGGATAGACTCCGTTTGTTCCCTTGTCAGTTAGACATTTATGGAGCACCTACTGTGTGCAGTGCTGTGTGACAAACGGAGAAGGCACAACCCCTCCCTGCCCCCGCGGAGTTTATGGCAGGAGACAGAGACAGAGGAACATGCCAGGCTTCCCTGAAGAAGGGGGGTGTTTTGTTGGACACTTATCGAGAGCACCCTATGACTGAGCCCCTGTTTGATGACCGGGCCTGATTCTGACAGGACGCCAGAGTGGGTTTGGGATGCGCAAGCCCGGGTAGAGGAGCAGAGCCCCCTGCAGATGTGCCATAGGAGGCAGTGTGGGGGGTGAAGGCCAGGGTTCTGACTCTGCTGTCGACCTTCCTACCCTCAGTGCCCTCCCTGCCATCCTGCACTCCTGGCTGCTGGACCAGTACTTGGAGGATTCCTGCCAGCCTCCAGACTTGCCCTGCCAGAAGCAGCTGGTGGCCTTTGTACATGGCAACCTGCCTGGCTTGGACCTGGAATGTTGCATCCACCTTTTCCAGAACCAGCTCCGGTGCCAGCTGTAACCCCAGATCCAGAGCTAGAGATGCCTTTGGCCCGTGTCAAGCTGTAGACCTCCAGTGAGAGCCGACTGGAGAGCTAGAACCAGCGCCAGTACCAGCTAGAGGCAGTCCCAGCCCAGATCCAGGGCTCACTCTACCATAGCTCCAGAGCTAAAGCCAGTAAGAGAGCCACCGCCC
Organism: Mellivora capensis; assembly: GCA_004024625.1. Taxonomy (NCBI): domain Eukaryota; kingdom Metazoa; phylum Chordata; class Mammalia; order Carnivora; family Mustelidae; genus Mellivora; species Mellivora capensis. Next base: position 109,399 of record PISX010001534.1, on the reverse strand, counting down.
AGAGAGTAAGCCCCGGCTCCAGCCCCAGCTCTACCATGAGGGCCAGAGCTTGAGTCAGCTGTCGGGCTAGAGCAAGGTTTGGGGGTACAGCCCGTTCCTGGACGAGCTCCAGCACCAGTTACAAACCTGAAGCCAGTGCCATCTCGAGCTGGAAGCAGCTCCAACACCAGATCCAGCCCTAGTCAGTGCTAGGTGCAGACCGAGCTGTCGGCTTCAGCACCAGGGCCAGAGCCCGAACAAGCTCTTTGATGATCTGAGCATACTTAAGACCGTTGGTTTAAAGCTTTTATCTAGTAAGAGTATCCAGACTTCCTCACAGATGGTTTCTGTCATTGCCACAACCCCAGCCGCGCCCATTGAATGGACCAGAATCCTGTTTCTTTTTTTTTTTTAAATATTTTATTTATTTGACAGACAGAGATCACAAGTAGGCAGAGAGGCAGGCAGAGAGAGGGGGATGAGAAGCAGGCTCACCACGGAGCAGAGAGCCCGATGTGGGGCTCGATCCCAGGACCCTGGAATCATGACCTGAGCCGAAAGCAGAGGCTTTAACCCACTGAGCCACCCAGGTGCCCCAGAATCCTGTTTCTTTTTATGACTTGCTTTTGTTGAAAACTGGACATTCGAATATAACATAGTTAACTAGAAACCAGTTCCTCTCCTTTCCCAGGGTTTGCTGTTTCTTATTATTGAAGGCTGCAGACATCTTTTTGGTCACTTTCTCAAACTAGTTTTGCAAGGACTGTCATCCTTGTCACATGTGGCCACTTGAAGTCTCTGTTCAGTCAGTATTTTGGCAGAGATTTCCTTGAATACCAGGACCTTGAACAAACAAAACCTCCATCTCTCCCCAGCCTTCCAGACTGACTCTGTGCAGGGACTCTAACACTGAGCCAGCTTAACTCTTTTAACTCTATCTTAGCTTTTACTTCCAGCTTGGACTGAGCTGAGAGGCCAGCCAGAAAGGAAAGTTCAGGGTCTTCTCAGGTCTTTTCTGAGCGTGCATCCTATCCAGGCCATGCATGCGGCTTTCTAAATTTCCTAGTATATGAGGTCACTTTTGAACACTCTGATGTCCTAGAGAAACTCTCTCCCTTATGTGAACACTACCATGTTTTGATTACCATACCTTTGAAGTAATTTTTGAAACCTCCAAGTGTGAGTCCTCCAACTTGGTTCTTTTTCAAGATTGTTTTGCCTATTTGAGATCACTTGCAGTTCTATATGAATTTTAGGATCAACTTTTCCATTTCTGCAGAAATAGGCCAATGGGATTTTGATAGGGATCGCATTATAACTAGATCACATTAGGTAGTATCGCTTTGGAAGCAGACATGTGATGGGGATGACAGAAGATCACTTTGCTGCTGCGTCCCACGGCCCTAGGACTCCTCAGAAGGGTGACAAAAGGACAGACTGACGTTTCTGTATACCATCGACTGGGTCTGTGTAGTTCTCTGATTGGTAGAATGATGGGAAATTATTTGCCTGGTTGATTTGAAAACATTTAAAATAAACATTTTGTCCTTGTTCATACTGAGGACACATAACCAGACTTCCGTGCAGGTGTGTACAGATTCATCCAAGACTCTCAGTAGCCTCCATCTCTGAGATGAGTGATGGGCAAAGGCGGGGTCTGCCCCTAAGAACAGCTTTCTCCTGCCAGAGCTTCTGCAAGGGAGAGCCCTGGGCACTCAGAGCAGGAATAGCACTTGAAACATGTCTGAGGCGGAGAAAAAGCAAATACCAAGACCCCAAGTTAGGCACCAACTCGCTCTCCCGAGTCATCTGCTGGCAGCAGCCTCTGCAGGAAGGCTTGGGAACTCGAGGGTCTAGTGAGGAGGAAGCAGGTCCATAAGGCGATGCTGTCAACAGAAAGGCCAGGGGAGCTTCCTATATTGGAAAAAAGTACAGAAATTAAATTGTTGAGGGGGCCCATCCACACCCAGCCTCCACAAACTAACAGACACACACCCAAGGGGTGGGAGTCTGGGGTATCCTTAGTCCTCAGGGAGACAGGTTCCCCTTAACCTGAAAAAGAGCTTTCTTCAGTTAAAGGGGTCCGAGGCTGGGTGGTCCGCAGGGCTAGATGTGTTTGACTGAAGGTCAGGACCTTCAGTCCTGCCAAGGTCACTTGGCACGACGCAGTTGGGAGATTCAAGGATGGGAGGGCTCCTGGGGCAGATGCCAACCTTGATGGTCCCTCCCAGAGCTGTGAGAGGGCTGGACACTGGCTGCAGGGCTGCCACGGGCCTTTGTGGACCCTATGTCCTGCAGGTCCCTCAGGAAGCTTCACTAGGGACCAGACCCGCCATCGGACCTAGTCAGGTGGCCACCTGAGCTCTCTCAGGAAGGCACCCGGATGCACCGTGCTAGCGCCCCGACACGGTGGAACTGAGGAACAGGCTCCAGGGCTTCGGGGCAGCCGAGCTGGCAGGGGAGGCGCCCGCTGTGTAGACAGCACCTCCCCAGTTTCCCTTTCTGCGGTTTCCCACCCCACATCTGGCATGTTCAGTGGGACCGACAAGGCAGTAAATAACCTCAAGTCTGAGAGTGAGGAAGTGATTTCCCCAGCAGTTCCCATCCCAGGTGTCTAACTTTATTAAGGAGAAAGTTCTTACTTGGGTGCTGGTACCGGTAACTCTCCCCGCGATATCCCTTAACCTCCCTTTGTATAGAAAGCAGGCCTCAGGCTCAGACTCTCCAGGCACAGAACCACACTGCAATTTCATAACATGGTTATGAACATGGCTCATTTTTACAGTTACATTCTATTTATATCAAGTAACTTTAAAAAATCAATTAGGTTTAAAGAGTGAGTTAATTTTTAAAATACTAGGTAGGGGCACCTGGGTGGCTCGGATGGTTAAGCATCTGCCTTCGGCTCAGGTCATGATCCCAGGGTCCTGGGACCAAGCCCTATATCAGGCTAGTCTGTTTCTCCTTCTGCCCCTGCTTGTGTTCTCTCACTCTGTCAAATAAATAAACAAAATCCTAAAAAAATATATATATATTTCACAGTATAAGAAGTATAGAGATCTGGCAAAAATCATCAACGTGGGGGACGCCTGGGTGGCTTAGTTGGTTAAGCACCTGCCTTTGGCTCAGGTCATGATCCCATCGTCCTGGGATCGAGTCCCACATCGGGCTCCTTGCTCGGCAGGGAGCCTGCTTCTCCCTCTGCCTCTGCCTGCCACTCTGTCTGCCTGTGCTCTCTCTCTCTCTGACCAAAAAAAAAAAAAAAAAAAAAATCATGAACGTGCTGTCCTGACAACTCAACTCTGGGCAACATTGTTCTAGAATAAGGGTTTTGGGCTCAATCGTTTTCCATCTCAAGTTTTTGTGCTTTCTGGGTTTTGTCTGTTCCCTCTGGTTGTTGCTGTTTCCTCACAAAGATTATTTTTGAAGGATCTCTGACCTTATTTTAGTTGTCTGAAGGGAAAGAGATTTATTTTTATTTTTACCTGGGTTAGGACAAGAAAAACAGAAGGGCCCTAGAGGTTAGTGACTCAGGTACAACCGGCAAAGGGAAACTACAGGTGTGGAGTGAAGTGAAAAACCAGGAGCAGAAGGTTCCAGTACAGTGGAGAGTGCATCTCCCTTCCCCCCAGGCTCCCAAATACAAGACTGCGGATTCAATTTAAAAAGTCACCTTACAGTGGAAAAGAAAAAGGGAGAAAGCTATAATGTGTAAGAAATGTTTATTTTTTTACAAAAAGTTATAAAATTTAAAATTTAAATAGTTGATTAAAGTTAAAAAAAATCTTGTACAAAAATTAAAGGCTTTAAAAAATTTTTGGATCTCTTGACTTTAAGCCCAATATTCTCTCCACAATGACCCTACATTTCTCATAGATCCCACATTTCAGGTTTTTCTTTAGAAAACACAATCTGAGGTCATTTGTAAGCCATCAGCAGGAGGTCCCCTGGCAGGACAGGGCACCCCAGAGAGAGCCACTCCAGGGCCCTACTCCCAGCGTTCCCCGCACAGGGCCCGGGAGGTGAGCCAGGGGTCTCCCTTACCCCGCAGGCCCCCCAGTCTCTCCGGGAGAATGCCGACCAGCCCTGCTCTGGGCACTTCTTCCCATGGCCAGCCACACCCTTGGCTTCACTCCGCCTTGATTCTGGTCAGTTCCCATCTTCCTTCTCCACAGAGTTTCAGAACTAAGGAGTGAAACTGCAAGAGGCCAGCATAGACGCAGATGAGGCTGTGCCAACCACACGACAGAAGGCCGTCCCTCCCCTGCCCTCCCCACACCCCTGCTCCCCATTTTGAAGGGCCCCAGGCCCTGGCCAGGCCCAGCCTTTGGGCTCTTCCTCCTCCTCAGGCCACCTCCAGGAGCTTGGGTACCTTCTCGAGGCTACGTCGATGCCCCACACTGATGAACGTCATGCCCAGCTGCTGGCCGATGCGGTAGAGCTCGCCCTCCACCTCCTCCGTCAGGGCACTGGTGGCTTCATCAAGCACTGAGGGCGGAATCCGGCGGGAAGAGATCAGCCCCTGGCCCTGGCCCACCTCTGCTTCTCCCAACCCACTCACCTCCGGCTGGGACCCAGGGCGAGGACGGCTGAAAGCTGCTCTGGCTTCCAGGAGCCCCGGCACGGGAAGAGCAGAGGGCGAGGCCCCACGGGGAAGCCCTCTCCCAGCGGCGGGACGGAATCCCCCAGCTTCCCAGAGTCTGCGCCGGCATAGCCTAGAACTGCACAGGCCGGGGCTTCTCAGGTCCCCTAAGGACAAGGACGTCAGCCCCTGAAGAAATTCACACCTGTCACCCCTCTGCCAGACAGCCGAGGGTGCTGCCCACTTATTACCGGCAGAGGCTGAGGAGCATAAGAGCTCGAGCCTTCCAGGCCGGCTCCAGCTGCTGCACGGCAGAATGCTCGAGAACTGGTGGTGTGACGCGTCCACAGCTGCTCTGGGGACGCCAACCTTGTCGCCACAGGGGCAGAGTCCTGCCACCCTCCTATGCAGGGTCAGAGGTGGTGGGCCATGCACAGGGGTGCTCTCCAACCCGTCCGAATGCCCCGGCAGTGACACACACACACACACACACACACACACACACGAGCACACAGTACTGGGCGTGCGCATTTCCGGGGCACACCTCACCTGCATACTTTGGCTGTAGGTAGAAGAGCCGGGCAAAGGAGAGCCTCTGCATCTCTCCTGGGGACAGAACGTCGTACCTGAGGAACAGGAAGGAGAGGACCCCCAGAGGAAGGAGGACGGGCCTGGCTTTTGCACAGAATGGGTCTAAGCAAGAAGAGGCTCTTGGGCAGAGAGGCTGGCCCCCGGACAGATGGACATCACCCTCCCCTTTCAACCACGGTCCAGCCCCGCCACCCGCGGGAGGTGAGGCTAAAACACTGCTCCCGAGGGCACGAACGTGCCCCTGACGGGCAGCAAATACCCAGAACCCACTGTGTTTGGGGAGCTGGCTCTGGAGCACCCCGACTCCCTTCTTACCAGTTCCAATCGACCTGCTGGTCCAGACCCTCCGTCCTCGTCACCAGACTGGACTGTAACACACCCAGAGGGAATGCTGTCCGTGAGAGGGCCCACCCCTGCTCCCTGGCATCCCACCGCACACGCCTCTGAGACAGCGAGGGCCCTGCGGCGCACACGCCGTGGCAGGGGCTGTGGGAGCCAGCTGCCCCCCGGCAGAGAGGACGATCCCATCAACTACACTGTCTATGTCTGCTGGAGCAGGATGACAAGAGAAAGCAGACTTCATTTTATTAACATTTTAAAGCTCAATACAGGGTCGCCGGAGTGGTTCAGTCACGCTTAATCCCAGGGTCCTGGGATCAAGTCCCGCATCGTGCTCCCTACTCAGTGGCAAGCCTGCTTCTCCCTTTCCCACTCCCCTTGCTTGTGTTCCCTCTCCCCCCGTCTCTCTGGTCAAATAAATAAAATCTTTTAATAAATAAATAAATAATAAAACTCAATATAGACAATGTACACCCCGTTGCCTGTCCCTGGCCAACTGCCCCCATCACCACTTTCTACTCCCACTCCCACGGGCCAGGCTCACACTGCCAGTCCTGGGCCTGGGGCACTATGCCGGCTCTGCTGGACCAGCCCTTGTGGTCAGTGCTACCAGGTAGGCCTGGGTCTCGGGGTCCCTGCCCGCACTCACCAGGCCTGCCAACTCCAAGAACCTCAGGATCCGCTCATCATCAGTAGAACCTGCCAAACAGAGAAGCTTCTTCAAGAAGTCAGCTCCCTCTGGGCAGCCAGAAGAGATGGGGTACATCATGGAAGGGGGCGGGGGTGGGGGCACCAGAATCTGGGCTAAGGCTCCGCAGGGACAGGGCTACAGCCCCTAATACATAAGGGAAGGGCCAAGTGAAGGAAGCAGTCCCTTCCCTTCTTCCAGTGGGTGTCTCTCCTCAAGAAGGGGAAGACAGAACAAGACGAGGCCAGAGTACAGCCCCCCAAATAATAAACACTTGAAGGAGGAGAAGAAAACAACCTGAAACCAGCACCCTTGCTGGAGCCTCTGCCAAAAGGCATCGGTGAGGCCCCAGTCAGGCAGAGCAGGGACAATTTAGATGGGAGGACGCGCCCAAGGAGGGCCGGCTCACCTGAGTCTGGGTAGATTTCCTTCAGCGGATAGATCACCTGATAAAACAAAACCACACAGGCCTAAGATGAGGGCCCATGAGAGGTGGTGCTGCACACAGCCTATCCTCCCCCGGCAACAGCCCCAGGAACTGCCAGGGGCCAGGCGCCTCTCCACCTGAGGACGGGGAGGAACACCCGGGCCAAGGGCCAGTGGGGGAGTCTGGGGCAGCAGTGGGACAGGGTCACTGCAACCTTCAGATGTGTGTCTGAGGGGAAAGAGTCTGTGAGCCTCCTAAGGACACGGCCTCCAGAATCCAGCCTGGGGGGGCCAACAAATGTATGTGATACTTGGTTTCGGCCCCCACAGGCTAACCTGCCTCCAGAAGCTGCTCTAACTATGGGGGACCAATCCACGGAAGGGAATAAAATGTTCTTAGAACCAGGGAGGGAGTTCCTGGACAGGAGTTGTTCACTGCCCCCCACCTTCTGCCCCATAACTTTCTAGAGCTGAGACCTGTCACACTGCCAGAGGTCTCCATCAGGGTAGAGGTAGGAGCGGGCCCCAGGCTGACCTGCTCCCGAAGGGTCCCATCAGTGAAGAATGGCTTTTGTGGCAGGAACAGCACCCCATGGGGTCCGAAGTCCGTCAGCATCTGCACCGACCCTGCAGAACCCACAGAAACCTCCATCCTGAGATCTCCCAGAGAAAGTAACTGTCTCTCAATTCCTTTCCCCAACAAAAAGGCCTGGATATCGGGGCACCTGGGTGGCTCGGTTGTTAAGCATCTGCCTTCAGCTCAGGTCACAGTCCCAGGGTCCTGGGATCGAGCCCCGCGTTGGGCTCCCTGCTCAGCGAGAAGCCTGCTTCTCCCTCTCCCACCCCCCGACTTGTGTTCCCTCTCTTCCTCTCTGTCAAATAAATCTTAAAAAAAAAAAAAAAAAAAAAAAGGCCTGGATGTTTACAAGCACGCACGCATGCACGCACACACGTACACCCGCATCCCACCAGGCCAAGGCTGGCTCTCACCCCGTGTGCTTGCCCAGAGGCCGCCGAGAACCCGGAGCAAGGAGGTCTTGCCCGTGCCCGTGTTGCCCGTGATGAGCAGGCTCTGCCCCTCAGAGATCTTCAGGCTCAGATCCTTGATTAAGGGCTTGTTAGAGGCCGGGGCGCAGATAGAGACCCGCTCAAGGAGAAAAGCTGTGTCCGCTGGCTCTGCGACTGGCCACTCTGGGGCCCTGCGGTCAGAAGACGAGGGGAGAGAAGTAGGGTCAGTCCTGCAGGGGGCAGGGTCTTCTCCTTGGGTCGGGGGCAGGGGGCTCACCTCTGGACAGGGGGGCTCTGGACAGTTATGGGCTAAACTGTGTTCTCAAAATCACGGGCTGAAGTGTCAACCCCCGGTACCCCAGAAGGTGACTGCAGTTGAAGAGACGGTATTAAAGAAGTGATTACGTTACAGTGAGGCCATCAGGGTAGGGCTCTAACCCAATATGGGTGATGGCCTTCTAAGAAGAGACACACCAGGCATGCTCGTGCACAGAGAAAGTGCCAGAAAAGGACACAGCGGGAAGACAGCCATCTGCAAGCCAAGGAGAGAGGCCTCAGGAGAAACCAACCAGACCAGCACCTTCACCTTGGACTTGCAGCATCCAGAACTGTGAGAAAATAAATGTCTTGTGTGAGCCACCCGGCCTGAGGAATCGTGTTACCGCAGCCCGGGCACACGAACACAGAGGGAGGGCTGAGGGCACCTAGTCTGTGCCAGGCTATGCAAAGCCCTACTGAGACTGATCTTAATCCACTTTAACGTCCATGGATCACAAGCAACATCCCCACTTGGCAGATGAAAAAACCAAGTCAGGCGGCTAAGTAACTCACTTGGGGTCACGGAGCTGAAACTCTAGCTTTAACCCTGGGGGCTTTGCACAGCGCGTGTGACCAGGAGCTAGGACAGGACAGGCGTGGTGGTCGTAAAGGGACCTGGAGTTTCTGGCTCTGCACAGACGCCCCTCTCCCCCGGAGACCAGCACCTCTGGCGTCATTGCGCCACCTCCCCAGCCCCAGGCCCACGGCCGCATGAAGCCTGAATTCTAAACGGGGGCAACAGTTCAGACTTTAGCCCCCTCAGAAGGCAGTTGCGTGTAGGCCCCGGAACTCAGGCTGTTTCCATTTTTGAAAGCTTACTCGGTGGCCACTGTCCCAGCACTTTCCATGGACCGTGACAGTTAAGCCTCACAACCACCCTGAGAGGAAGGTCCCATCACTGTTCCCCTCACAGAGATGAAGAAACTGAGACACAAAACAGCTGAGTAATTAGCCAGCAAGAAAGTGACGACATGAAACAACTTCAGTGCCCAGAAAGGTCAGAGACCTCACAATGCATCAAGGAGGCACAAGTAAAGGGGCGCCTGGGTGGCTCAGTCAGTTGAGAGTCTGCCTTCGGCTCAGGTCATGATCTCAGGGTCCTGGGACCGAGCCCCGCATCAGGCTCCCTGCCAGCAAGCCTGCTTCTCCCTCTGCCTCTGCCACTCCCCTCCACTCGTGTTCTCTTTCTCTATCAAATAAATAAATAAATATAATCTTAAAAAAAAAAAAGGAGACACAAAGACACATGTGGAGGTGAGCGAGGCCTGGAAAAGAGAGAACAGGCAGGCCCCGAGGAAAGGGGCAGGCGGCAGGGCTCAGTGGGAGGGAGACCACCAGATTTCTGTTTTGTCATCTCGTGCCCAGGCGGGAGTGTGCACTGGGCCTCCAGCAGCCGGGGGAAGGCGTAAATGACCACAGATGCCAGAACAGCCCCACTGCCTGCAGACACCTGCAGCGTGCTTGGCCCCAGGCAACACGCCTGGCATGGGCTCTGCCAGCCGGCCAGGGAAGGGCAGGGCTTCAGGCCGAAGCCAAGCTGGGCGCACGCACCATGGAACAACCCTGCCTGCCCAGCACCCACCTGTCCGTGTCCCACTCGTCCTCGTCCGGGATCTCGCCAGCCCGCGACCTCAGGGACATGTCCAGCAGGGTCTCCTGAAGCTCCCCAATCCTGGGCAAGAAGTGAAAACCCGAGGTGGGTCTGGAAGCCCAGGGGAACGCGGTCCGCCTTCCCTCACACCCACTGCCGCATGGCCTTTCTGTCCCTGCTCTCATTCGGCTCCTCCTCCCGGGGCGCCCGCTCTGCTCAGCACGCAGCCTCACCTGTGTGTGTAGCCGGCCACATCTGAGAGCGTGCTGGAGAGGTCGATGAGCCCGCTGAAGCAGCTGATGAGGTAAATGCACACGAAGGCGTTCTGCACAGCACAGCGAGCCGTGAGCATCGGCCTGGACGCCGAGGCCCCGGGCGCTGGGCAGAGGGGATGGCGTGAGGGGTCCCCGGGAGGGAGCCTCACCTTGCTGACCAGAGTGCTGAGCTCTGTGGGGCTCAGGTCTCCGTAGACACCACTGAAAATAGGGATGGCGATCACAACGTAACTCAGAATGCTGCCCAGATAGTCGAAGGTGTTGACGCCGACTGCAGGCGACAGAAACACCGAGGTAAGAGACCCGGGAACCCTTGATGCGCTGAGGGAAGACGACGCCAGACAGGACCAAGCTAGTCCTTGGGGCCTCGTTCTCCCGAGGACACTCCTGGCAAAGGCAGTGGCTTCCCGTGGTTGATTCCTTCATCCCAGCAAACTGATTAGTGCAGAGAGAAAGCAGGGGAAGGGAAGGGAAGACTATCCCGCTCCTGGGGTTCCTGCCTCCCCGGGCTCCGTCCACCTACTGTACAGCCAGAGCTCCTTGGACATCAGCTCCCGCTGGGTCTGAAGGAGTCTCTGCAGCCTGCGGTCTGTCCTCATGTGCTCCACATGCCCAGCCCTGACGAGGAAGGCTGGGATGTTGATGGGGCCCGCAAAGCCTCAGCCAGGCTCGGAGGGACCCTCCAGCCCTCACCACACCCTCCTCTGGGGACCAAGCCCATCCAAGTGGTCTTCATCTCAGACCCTTTCTGCCACAAGCCTCCATTCACTGCTTCACTTCCTCAGCACAGTATTGTCTAGGGAAAGAACATGAACTCTAGACTGGGCAGACCTGGCTCAAATCCTGGCTCTGGCCAACTGCCAGCTGGGTGACACTGATTAGTTCTTTAAGCCTCGGAGTCTCAGTGTCTCGTTCCGTAAAATGGGGCTAATCACACCTACAAAATAAGTTAGAGAATTTCTAAATAGAAAGTTCCAGACAGAAGAGGGGCCCTTAGTAAGTAACAGCTGTTGTTACTCAGCAACTACACACGGAGCAGTTGCTCTGTGCTGGTTAGCCAGTGAGATAAACAAGGGGATGAAACAGTCCCTGTCCCTGAGCTCCCAGGTTGGGGGGCAGGCAGACGCACTGCATTCAGTACCTGGCATCTGGAAAGTGTCAGAGGGACAGAGAAGCCACAGAAGAACCCATATAGACTCCAAGAAGCAGCCTGCTTTCCCCAGAGCCCAGAACTTCACGAGAGGCTGCAAAACTCCAAAAGCACTTGGCACAGCCCCAGCCCTACGGCCACACAACCAAAGCCCACCTCAGAGTCCTAGTGTGCTTGGCGCCCCCAAGTGGCGGCAGCTGCAAACTGCAGCAAAGACAGACAAGGGCAAAGGTTCCAGGGCTCTTAGCTCCGGGTGATCCAAGAGCCCCTTCCACTCCTTCAACACACACCTCTGGGGCCTGAGTTCTCTCTCTGGGGCCCAACGATGACTCCAGAGGCCTCACAGAAGGCAGGGCCCAGGGACCTACCCTGACCCTGAGGGAAGGAATGAGATTTCACAACGCTGCTGTTAGATCAGATACTTTGTTCTACTTGGACAGCGTTTGTGGGGAGCGAGTCTCCTGATCTCCTGAGGCCTCCTTTCCCTCCCATCCTGCAGAGACAAAGGATCAGTCTTTGAGACTCTGATCGGCCATCAGGCACTGGCAGAAAGCCATTTTACAGAAGGAAAAGCAGAGGCAGAGGCAATGCCTAATAGTCATCACCAAGACGGGAAGCATTCACTCGTTTCATTCTTGGAACAAATTTACACCCCCTCCTGGGCCACTAGGAGGAACAAGCAGCTTCAGAAGCAAATCCCTGGATCTAAGGATGAGGCAGACAAGGACAGGGAGAGACATGGGGTGAGGGTCACAGCCAAGTGTAAGGATGCTCAGCCCCACGGCTCTGTGACGGTGGGAAGGCCGGACAACCGGTCTTTCCTTTTCTGTCATCTCCACTATCAGCTCCGATGCGGCAGAAGGACACCCGACTCACCTGAAAAAAGCAGCAGGCTCAGCATTCACCCGGATCTGCATGTGCTTGAATCTGGGCAGGCCAAAGGGAAACGTGTGCTGATGACGGGCGGTGCTGGCCCCTCTCCTTTCGGAGGCCTGGATCAAGACCTCCAGACCTGGCTCCACCTCGAAAAGGCCCAGCCCTTCCCTGAGCTGTCGCAGGGCTGGAATCCCAGGGCCTGGTTGGGGTGGCAGGAGCCGTGTAGACAGGGGAACCCCTCACCTCCCCAGAGGACACGTGTATTCCTGCCCACACCACCTCCTCCCAGGGCCCAACCTGAAGCAGGAGGCCAAGAAGCACAGTGCAGGGGCTGGATCTATTGGCTGAGCCATGGCAGGGAGGTTGGAACAGAAGCACATGAGAAGGCCAAGGGACGATAATGGCCAACCAGACACGGTTCTTGATGCTTCTCACCTAGAATCTCAATAATGCTCCTCTCCGGGAAAACTAAAGTTAGTGAGGTTCAAGACCCCACCCAAGAGCACATGCCTAGTGACTAGCGCAGGCTGGGATTCGAATGAGGCGACCTTACTCCAGACCCCCATTCCTTAACCATTATGCTCAGCCCAGAAACCTCAAGCAAGGGAACATACCTAAAATCCCCCTCCAGCTTCTCCTGCTGCACCAGCTGTGCCACGATGGGCCCCATCAACATTTTGTTCACCAGGGTTCCCAGGATGAAATACCCGAAGATGCTCACAGGCCCGAGCCAGCCCGTGCTGGAAGGCAGAGAGGGGAGCGTGGGGGGAGGGGGGGTCACACATCGTCGCAGGCCTCAGCCCCGATTCCTGTTCGCTTTCAAGCAGCCCTTGTCCAATTTCAGCCGGCAGTCCTGTGGGACCTCTGCTCCTGTGTGAGGGCAGCTGGCACCTGGTCTAGGTTGTCAGGGTATCAGAACCCCCGTGACACTGAAACGCCCCATGTCCAAAGGGAGGGGAGCAGACAGAGGAAGCCTTCCTGGGCTGCAGATGGGAGGGAGGGAGGACAGACCAGCCTCTTCTGGACCCTGACGGGGCGGGTGGGGGGGGGAGTGGGTGGGGAAGCTGGCTGGGGTGGTGAGAGGGGAGAGGCTTCACCTTTGGAAGCACTGGTAGGTATAGTAGACGAGGGTGAAGGGGGAGATGATGAGCTTGCTGGCCATGCTGCTGAGCTGCCGGCAGAACCGTTCCACGTCCTGGCTGATGCGCTGGTCCCTGGAGCCAACAAACAGAGCGACTGGACCGGGCAGCAGGGCGGAGGGCGGCGAGAGCGGAGAGGTCACCTCTTACTCTGACCTTGCCTTTCAGCGCTGTTAGCCACAACCCCAGGGGAAGACGGACTCAGACAAGCACTGGTTTTCCTAGAGGCACCAAGGCCCTTAGGAGCTTTAAACAGGGTTCTGAAGAGCTGTTTCTTGGGGTGCCTCAATTTACACCTCAGGAAAAGTAGCAAATGAAAGGGCCAGTACCCAGGGGTCCCAAGCCTGTTCTGAGGAGCACCCGAGAAAGACCGGAGTTAAAAAGCGGAGTTTCTGGATGAGCAGGAAAGCTATCCCCTCTCTCCAGCTCCTCCCAATCTCTTCTGCGAGCCTGAGTCTGCCCCCATTTTAGCTATCTGGCTGCAGAAGCTTCATAGGGGTTGAGTCACGGAGGAGCCTAGAAGAGAAAGATAAGAGGCAACAGGAATCCCAAGCATCTTTGCTGCAAAGCTCAGCTTAAGCTGACGAAAGGTCACCCCAGGCAAGAAAGGGCCTGGGAGTGGTGAGTAGAGAGGGAATGTGAGGAGAGACTCCCGTGTGTCCCACTGCACCACCAGGGCCACACTGGCTCCCATTTCCAATGAGAGTCATGACCTTGGACAAGTCACTTGCATTTTCTGGCCCTCGGTTTCCTCGCCCGTAAAATAACCAGCGCTGACACTGGGACACTTGCCACATGCCAGGCGCTGCGCAGGTGCACTGCGTGAATATCCTTTGAGGTATTCTTGAGATAGGAACGATCATCCCCATTTTCCAGAAAGGGAAACTGAGGCTCTGTGAATGGAGGCCTATCAACTGGGAGGTGAAAGAATGAAGGTCTGAGTCTTACCCTGAGCCCTGGGCAGCAATAATTTTGTACTGCAGCAAATCCAAGGGCTGGTTTGCTAGCAAGGACACTTTCTTCGGAGAGAAACCCGCAGCAGAGGTTGGGAAGCACAGGATATAAAATGGACAAAAGGAAGCCGCTCCTATCTTTTAGTTCCCTATTCTCAGCCCTGCAGCTGCTCGGGGGTGCCTCCACGGGGCTGCAGGCCCCTTGAGATCATCCCCTTTGGTGCTTATCAACATTTGCGGAGACCTGGGGATGATCTCAAGGGGCCTGCAGCAGGGACTCTCCAGGGCTGAACCAGACCCACAGAGCCCTGCAGAGGGCGGGGAGGCCGGAGAGGGGCGCCTACGGGTTATCGACGTCATCCCGCAGCACGTTGAGGGTGTAGTACACGCGGCCTCGGAAGTAGAAGCGGTGAAGGTGCTCAGTGAGGTCCTTCCTCCAGCTTACATACAGCAGGTTGCAGGTGAACTGGTCAAAGCTCTTCAGCTGCGAAGTGGGGAAAGCGAGAGGAAGCGAGAGGGTGGGAGAGATGGCTTCTGCCTGTCTCAGCGAGGAGCTCAGGGCTAGCTAAGAGCGTCTGCTGACCGGCCCCAGCCCATCCCGATTAGTCTCTGTCCACTCAGCACTTCTGCCGTGTTAAAGTGTCAAGTCAGGGAATTCTCCCCTCCCCCCTCCCTCCCACGCTCATTCCTTCACCAAGCACAGGCCTCTGGCCCCTTTCTATTGAATGGTCTTATCCTGAGAGCAGGTGCGCTCCTGGAAACTGGGGATGATATCTTTTTTTTTTTTTTAAGATTTTATTTATTTATTTGACAGACAGAGGTCACAAGTAGGCAGAGAGGCAGGCAGAGAGAGAGGGAAGCAGGCTCCCTGCTAAGCAGAGAGCCCGATGCGGGGCTCAATCCCAGGACCCCGGGATCATGACCTGAGCCAAAGGCAGAGGCTTAACCCACTGAGCCACCCAGGCGCCCCGGGGATGATATCTTTTACGCCATCTATGTTCTCACTTTTCTTTTCCCCAAAACTTGGAAGGGAGCTCTGTATACATAGGGGTTCACTGCCAGAAGACCCATCCAGACTGTCTAAGTGTGATGAGAAGGGGCTTCCCCGAGAAAACAGGCAGCACAGGCAGACAGAGCATCAGGCTCGAGTCCTAGCGGAGGCCTGACTCGTTGTTCAGCACTGATGGAGAGCCTACATGCTAAGTCCGAGGCAATGACAACGAGCTCGGTCTAGCAAGGAAACAATTACAGGGTGTGAGGAGTGTTACAGCAGAGGTTAACTCCAAGTATTAGCGAAGCAGAGAAGAGGGCAGGTGGAGGAAACAGGAAGAAGGTTAAGGAGGACTGGAAGGAGGTGACAACAGCAGAACCTGGAAAAGCGAGCAGGCATTAACAGCGTGAATGAGGGTGGGGACGGAGGCCATTTTGCAGGAAAGCAGCAGGTGCCGAGGCTGGGAGGTATGACACAGCACCAGGCTGAACCACGGCCTCAGCCCCACAGAGAAGCGATAGCCCCCTGGCTGCTGATCCTAGTTTTCAAATGCTCAGAGCTTCCTGAAGCAAGAATAATGGGATTGGAAGGGACAAGGTCATTTCTGCTAAATGCTGACTTAAACCAGAATGTCATGGCCTAGTCCTGGGAGCTTGAAACATCCCAGGAATTGGGCCCAACAGCAAGATCAATGCCCTGCACAGGGTTTTGACCTCTGGTTCCCAGAAAGGGAGGGAACACACCCCACAGCCTGATTCCTGCTTCCTGGTGGCTAAGTCCCAGTGGGCATCCTGCTCATGCTAGGCTGGAGAGGAAGACAAACGCAGGGAGAAGACCTTACCATGGAGTTGAGAACGATGAGCACCACAGCCAGGAACGTCAGGCTCTTAAACCCATCCAAGTCTTTGTTTCCCAGGACCCCATAGTACTGACTGGGGATCAAGCCAACCTGGTAGATCACCAGTTGTTCTGGGGTGGGGAGAGGGGTCCAAAGTCAGTGATGAAGGGGGGAGAAAACGAAGAGAGAGGCTTCCCCTTGAGTCCTCACCTTATCGACTCCCCAGAAAGAAGGGACCCCAAATCAGAGCTGCCCTACCCGGGTAGCCTGGGCTGACTCACTCACTCAGTAGGGTGACGCACAACAGGGTCAGGAACATCAAGGCATTCTGTGATGACCAGGAGGGAAACAAAACCTTCTGTATTTGTAGGAACCGCTGGAGAAACTGCAGATCTAACCTGGGCCTGAAGAAGAGATGCAGGAGAAGCTGAGTGAGCCCTAGGAGGGCAGTGAAGCCTTAGAGAGCAGTTACCGGGTTGACCTCCATCGTTCTGGGGAGGGGTCCAGGCCGTGCAGGAAGCATGGCCTCCCGATGCTAAAGGCGGTAGGCCTGGAACAGACCAGGGAGACAAAAGAATTTCTCTAAGTTGGTAAATGCTATAAAAGGTCATTTACCAAAGATTGACAGCAAAGAAACATAGTTAATGAAGAAACTTTAGCCACATCCTCTTTATGGTCACAAACAGACAAGAAAGCCCATCAAGGATTTTAAGGTCCTGGCTGAATCAATAAAGCAAGAAAAATAAATGAGGTAAAAGAATTAAAAGGGGAGAGATTAAATTGTCTTTATTTGCAGATAATGTGATCATTTACACAGCGAACAGCAGATCAATAGACAAATGCTGGGAATGAGAGGAGTTCAGCCAGATATAAGGTTAACAAATGTCAGTAGTGTTCTATATCAACAATAACCAGCTGGAAAATACAAAGAAAATAAGATGATTAAAACAATGGTAAAATATGCAGGAATCAACTTGGCTCAGTTAGTTAAGCGGCTGCCTTTGGCTCAGGTCATGATCCTGGCGTCCTGGGATCGGTCCTGCATTGGGCTCCTTGCTCGGCGGGGAGCCTGCTTCTCCCTCTGCCTCTGCCTGCCACTCTGTCTGCCTGTGCTCACTCTGAGAAATAAATAAATAAAATCTAAAAATAATTTATAAGACTTTTTTTTTTAAGTAGGCCACCACACCCAGCATAGAGCCCAGTGTGGGGCTTGAGCTCACAATCCTGAGATCAAGGGTCAGAGACTTAACCGACTGAGCCAACCGGGTGCCCCACATTTTTTTTTTTTAAGATTTTATTTTTAGGGGCCTTGGGTGGCTCAGTCAGCTAAGCCTCCAACTCTTGATTTCAGCTCAGGTCATGATCTCAGGGTCATGAGATCGATCTATCTATCTATTTTATATATATATATATATTTTTTTTTTTTTAATGGTTTTATGTATTTATGAGAGAGAGCGAGAGGGCAAGTGAGGGGAGGGGTGGAGGGAAAAGCAGACTCCTCGTGCCCAGCAGGGGGCCTGACACCAGGCTCTCTCCACCCATCATGGGGTTCAAACTCACAACCCCAAGATCAAGAGTTGCTAGCTCTACCGACTGAGCCAGCCAGTCGCTCCAGGATAAGACATTTTAGAAGAAAAACGAAAGCTCTATTGTAGGATGCAAAAGAAGACTTAAATAGACAGAGCTGGCATGACTTAACATTATAAAGACCTCATGTCTAACAAAAATAGTCTATAACAAAAAAGCAGAGCTTCTCTGAGGAACTTTATATGAAAATATAAAGGCCCATGAGTAGCTGAGGGCAACTGTGAAGAATGGGAAAGGAGGAATCGGAAACCCAAACCCTCCATTAGTAAGACAAATCAGGGGCGCCTGGGTGGCTCAGCAGGTTGGGCATCCAACTCTTGATTTCAGCTCGGGTCGTGATCTCAGGGTCATGAGACTGAGTCCATTGTCAGGCTCCGTGCTGAGCGTGGAGCCTGCTTAAGATTCTTTCTCTCCCTTTCCCTCTGCTCCCCACCTCGTGCATGTGCACACGCCCTTCTTTCTCTCTCTCTCTCATAATAAAAGACGAATCATATTAGAGAGCTGTGGTTTAAATACAGAAACAAAAAGACCAATGGAACAGAGACCAAAAAGAAAAAAACAGACCTATGTTTACATGGGCACACGAAAGAGGTTATATCACAAGATAGGTGACAGCAATAATAACAGTTGTCAATACTTATTAAGCACATACTATGTGCCCAGTACTGTTATACATGTGTTTTACATGTACTCATTCATTTGGCTGTCACAACCCTAAGAGATGGAGACTATATCCTATTTTATGGATAAGGAACTGAGGAAAAAGAGGTTAAGTAACTTGCCCTGTCACCCACCTGGTAAGTGGCAGCCTCAGGGTTTGGACAAAGGCAGCCTAGCTCCAAGGATCTGAGCTCTTAATGATGCTTCACAGGGTTTCCAATTTTTAATTATTATTAGTTCATTAGTTATTAGTTGAAAATGGTGAAGGAAAATTAAGGTCATTACCTCAAATCACTTAGATAAAATTTTAAAACTCCAAATGGATTAAAAATCTAAATGTGAAATTCTATTTAGTTAATAGAAGGAAATGCAGGGGAGCCTGCGTGGCTCAGTGGGTTAAGCCTCTGCCTTTGGCTCAGGTCATGATCTCAGAGTCCTGGGATCGAGCCCCACATCAGACTCTCTGCTCGGCAGGGAGCCTACTCCCCCCACCCCCCCGCTGCCTCTCTGCCTACTTGTGATCTCTCTCTGTCAAATAAATAAATAAAATCTTAAAAAAAAAAATAGAAGGAAATGCAGAAGACTATCTTAATGAAGATACAGTGGGGAGATATTCCTCAAATAAGA
This sequence comes from Mellivora capensis, assembly GCA_004024625.1. Classification (NCBI taxonomy): domain Eukaryota; kingdom Metazoa; phylum Chordata; class Mammalia; order Carnivora; family Mustelidae; genus Mellivora; species Mellivora capensis. The sequence continues at coordinate 90,781 of PISX010001534.1, read as the reverse complement.
CCTCAAACCCACAAATTTCAATAAAGGGGAAAACTGATGGGACTTAATTTATTTTTGCTCAATACAATGCCATAGATTAAATTAAAAGACTTGGGGAAGGCATGTGCAGAGTGTAAAACCAACAAGAAATTAAAATTTAGAGCATACGAGGGCACCTGGGTGGCTCAGTGGGTTAAGCCTCTGCCTTTGGCTCAGGTCATGATCCCAGGGTCCTGGGATGGAGCCCTGCATCAGGCTCTCTGCTCAGCAGGGAGCCTGATTCCCTCTCTCTCTCTCTCTGCCTGCCTCTCTGACTACTTGTGATCTCTGTCAAATAAATAAATAAATAAAATCTTTAAAATTTAGAGCATACGAGGAATTCCTGCAAGTCAGGAAGACAGGAAATGCACTGGAAAGTGGGAAAAGAATACAAACAGGCAATTCAGAAAAGGGGAAACCCAAATGCTTAATACATGAAAACACAATGGGATGCCACCTTACAAGCCATCAGATTGATAAAACATCAGAAAACCAAACAATGCCAAACATTCCTGGAATGTGGGGAAGCCAGAACCTTTATGCAATGCTGTTGGGAAGTATAAACTCAGATGACCTTTCCAGAAAACAATTCTGCAGAATTAGGTATGACCTAGCATCCTACCTTGGGGTGGATAATCCGGAAAAATATTACCCATATCCACAAGGAGACAAACGCCAGTGTATTTGTGGTGGTTAAAAGCTGGAAGCAATCTAAGTGTCCATCACTAAGGGAATGTATAAGTAAGTGCGATCCAAAGTACATAGGGTAGTCTCATGCAGCCCTCAGAAACAGAAACTAGATTACCACTGAATGCATGCTCTCAAAAGCACAACGTTGAGTAAAAAGGTTTTTTTTTTTTTTTTTTTTTTTTTTAAATCACAGCATATTATCATTTACAGGAATTCAAATACCACAATCTATCTTTCAAGGTAACAGACACGCAAACTTATGTAAACTGGGCTGTACACTCGGGTGGGAGTCTGAGAACGGGGGAGAAACGGGTTGAGAATAAGGAACGAAGAGAGGAAGACAATAATGTAAAGCACAAGAGGGGCCCTGCGCTGGAACACAGCGTGCCAAATGAGGACGATTAACTCAATTCTGTGCACTTGGAGGTTCTTAGGAGGGGGATTCAAAAGCCAGTTCCAAGGGAGAGGATCCCACAGCCAGAGTGCTGGAGGCTGCCTCGGGATGGGAGGGTGGGCACCCCTTCCCGAACTCCTCTTTCGCGGGGGCGGGGGCTCTTCAAGCCACACAGCCCCAGGGAAGGCACCCAGGGGCCCGGCTCTCCTCCCCAGCCTCCCTGCTCACCTGGAGCCAGCCCCGGCCGCCGTCCCCGGGACCGCCATGGGCCAACTTCCAACCTCCGCGGGAGGACCGCTGCCCGGGACTTGGCTGCGAGAAGAGTCCAAGGAGCACTTGGTTGGCCCAAGAGGGGCGGGCCCACGGCGACCACAGAGACGGGCGGCTAGAGAGGAAGGCGCCGGGCTACGAGGCCACTCCCGGAAGCGACCCACCCCTCGAAAAGAACCAAAGAGTGCTGAGTGTTACATTTTGTCGACCCTGCGCCTACAGCGCCCACTGCTGGGTCTAGGAGGTTTCCGTTTTGACAAGAACAGGCGAGAAAAATGGGATTATTTTGTGACAAGTGTTTCAGACGCGGAATGTGGATGTTTCATACATTCTCCCACAGAAGCCACCGTGATCTTTTTTTTTTTAACCGTGATCTTTTAACAACATAAACCAGACTTCCGGATTGCAGTTAGAATAAAGTCCAAATGTTTCCATGGCATAAGTGATGGCGCCTTTCCCTTAAATTTTCATTGAGTGGCCACTGTTTCCATCTCAGGGTCTTTGCAAGGGTAGTTGTCTTGGCCGGGAGCTCTTCCATGGATGGCTTGTTCTCAAAATTCGTTCCAGTGTCACCTGATCGCCCAACCTAGAATATGCCATCCTGCCCGCATCATTCCCAATTGTATTACACTTTGTTTAAAAATAATCTCTGCACCCAGCGTGAAGCTCGAACTCAGGACCCCAAGATCAAGAGTTGCATGCTGGGGCACCTGGGTGCCTCAGTCGGTTAAGTGTCTGCCTTCAGCCCAGGTCATTATCCCAGGGCCCTGGGAAGGAGTCTAGCATCTGGCTCCCTGCTCATCTGGCAGTTGCTTCTCCCTCTCCCTCTGTCGCTCCCCCCTGCTCATGCGTCCTGGTACTCTCTCCCCCTGTCTCAAATAAATAAATAAAATCTTAAAAAAAAAAAAAAAAAAAAAAGAGTTGCATGCTCTACCAACCGAGCCAGCCAGGTGTCCCACTTTTATTTTCTCCATGATAATTATTACTGTCTGAAACCATCTTATTTCCTTGCTTATTGTTTGTCTTTCCCTCTGAGAATAAAATTTGAGCAGGGACTCTCTGTCTTGCTCATAGCTGTATTCCCAGTACCTAGAACACTGCCAGTATTTAGTAAGTGCTTAGTAAATATTTGTTAAATGTTGGAGAATGCAATGCTTATCATCTGATGACTGTGCCCAAGGGAGATGGGAAATAATTCAGAGAACAAGCAGCTTGTGAGAAATACCATGTGATTTCACTCATATGTGTAATTTAAGAAACAAAACAAAAGAGCAGGGGCGCCTGGGTGGCTCAGTGGGTTGAAGCCTCTGCCTTCAGCTCAGGTCATGATCTCAGGGTCCTGGGATCGAGCCCCACATCGGGCTCTCTGCTCAGCAGGGAGCCTGCTTCCTCCTCTCTCTCTGCCTGCCTCTCTGCCTACTTGTGATCTCTGTCAAATAAATAAATAAAATCATTTAAAAAAAAGAGCAAAGAAAAAAAAGAGAGAGGCAAACCAAGAAACAGGCTCTTAACAATAGAGAACAAACTGATGGTTACCAGAGGGAAGGTGGGTGGGGGCTTGGATTAAACAGGTGATGGGGATTAAGGTGTGCACTTATCTGTCCAGATGAGCAGTAGGTGATGTGGGAATTGTTGAATCACTGTATTGTACACCTGGCACTAGCATAACACTGTAAATAGGGATGCCTGAGTGGCTCAGTCGGTTAAGTGTCTGCCTTCCACTCGGGTCATGATCCTAGGGTCATGGGATCCAGTTCCACATCAGGCTCCCTGCTCATCAGGGAGCCTGCTTTTCCCTCGTCCTGCCTGTCCCTGTGCTTGTGCTTGTTCTTTCTCTCTGACAAACAAATAAAATCTTAAAAAAATATAACATTGTAAATAAATGCACACAAAGAAAGAAATCAAGCAGCATGATCCCCCAGGGGCCCTAAGTTTGAATCTGGATGTACCTCTTCGCCTTCCTTTGATCCCCCCCCTTTTTTTTTAAGATTTTATTTATTTATTTGACACAGAGAGAGAGAGATCACAAGTAGGCAGAGCAGCAGGCAGTGGGGGGCGGGGGGGAGCAGGCTCCTTGCTGAGCAGAGAGCCCGATGTGGGGCTCAATCCCAGGACCCTGAGACCATGACCTGAGCCAAAGGCAGCGGCCTAACCCACTGAGCCACCCAGGCGCCCCTTTTTTTAAGATTTTTAAATTTATTTGAGAGAGAGAGATAGCAAGAGAGAGAGCACAAGCAGGGGGCGGGGAGAAGGAGAAGCAGACTCCTCACTGAGCAAGGAGCCTGCTGCAGTGCTCAGTCCCACGACCCTGGGATCATGACCCCGGCCAAAGGCAGAGGCTTAACTGACTGAGCCACCCAGGTGCTCCTTTTCCTTCAACTCTTATTAAGCGTCAACTATATGCCAAATACCCAACAAGATATGTGTATCGTCTGTCTTCGTGGAGCTGCCCATCTAGCTGGGAAGGCCAACCTGTCGACAATTACAGTTGTCTTCATGAAGACAAAGGTACCTACATCAAGTTTTCACAACCATGACAGCGTTGACTTTGGGGGCCTGATAATTCTTTGTTGGGGGAGTAGGGAGGCTATTGTGTGTATTGTAGGATACTGAGTGGAATCCCTGGCTTCCACCCACTAGCTTCCAGAAGCACTCTCCCCGATCCAGCTGTGCAACCTCTAATGTCTCCGGACATTGCCAAATATCCCTTGGTGGGTGGGTGTGGGGAGGAACAAATTCCCAGCGTTGCCCAGCCCCAGCATTTTTGAGAACCACTGCCCCAGAGCCTCAGTGGGTGCATCCAACTCAGGATGGGAGAGGGGAGTCCAAACTTTGTGCAGGATATAACTGAGCATTTCTTAGCAATGGCATGAGCTTAACTTACTCCCAAGTGTGATTTCCAGAGTATGTCTTTGTCACTCTGAAAATCAAACAAACATGTCAGGATGCAATCTCTGAAAAATTCGTAAGTCAACTGAAATATTAAGGCAAGCAACCTCACCTGGCTAGGGCAATTCTGGTTTACAGATCTTGCCACCCTTTACCCTCAAAAGTGTCCTGCTTTAGAGTATGGTGGCATTACTGTTCCAGGGTCCCTCAACACTATGTGTTACTTTAAACTTTTAAAAACTATTGTTCCAACACTGACTGGATTTAAATACGATCTCAACTATGAAAATATAGATATAAATATCTGCATAGGAAAAACTACAATGAAACATAACAAAATGCTATGTGAATCATATCATTCATTAATATATTAGTTTACATCTCTAAATTATGTACCAGATAATTTCCAACTCTTTAAGCCGGCAGTGGGGATAGTGGAAAACCTGCCAGAATACCTAAAAATTTTTCAAAATAGTTCCTAAATATCAAATATACTGTCTCACAGATGTGATTTTTTTTTTTTTTTTTAAAACAGCTAAAAAAAAAAAATCGGGATCCAGGGCCGTGTGGCTGGCACAGTCGGTTGCGCCTCCGACTCTTGGTTTCCGCTCAGGTCGCGATCTCAGGGTCATGGGCATGAGCACCGCGTGGGGCTCTGTGCTCAGCAAGGAGTCTGCTTGGGATTCTTTCCCTCATCCTCTCCCCCTCCTTCTGCCCCTCCTCCCTGCATGTGAGCACACTCACTCTCTCTCTATCTCAAATAAATAAATAAATAAATAAGATCTTAAAAAAAAAAAAAATCAGGATCCAAATGAAGTCCACACCTGGCATCATTGGAGACTCTTTTAGTCCACAGGCTCCTCTCCGCCACCTTAGGCAAGCCTCCTAACCGCTTTCCCTACTTAAATTCTTGTTCCTGCTCTGATCCAGTCCCTACATGGCAGATGAGAATCCGCAAAAATGTAAACGAGATCAACACCTCACTTAAACCCTTCAGTATTTTGGAAGGCTCTAGCCAACCCCCCCCAAAAAAAGGCTCTAGGGCCTTGGCCCCACCTGCCACTCCAACTTTTTTAGGGGCCGGGAAACAGCCTTGCTGCCTTCAACTCTTCTGTTAATTTCTACTCTTCCTTCCATCCCCAGAGCAACGTCTCTTCTCCAGAAGGTCCTCCCCTGACCACCCTCTCTAAAGAAAGCCTCCATTATTCCCTCCCGCAGCACGCCATCTTCTCCCCCATAGCATTTCTTGCACATTGTTGTTATATTTTCACCTTGTGTTTACTTTGTTAACATCTCTCTCCACAGACTGTCTGCCCCTTGAAAGCATAGACCATGTGTGTGTGTGTGCCATGACTCTGTCTCCATTGTCCGAAGGCACTCAGGAAGGGCACAATAACTATTTGTTGAACAAAGATGAGCTAGTCGACCTCACAGAGCACACAGGTCAGTGTCTCTGCTCATTTTCTTTTTTTTTTTTTTTAATTTTTTTTTAATTTTTTTTAAAATTTATTTATATGTCAGAGAGAGAGGGAGAGAGAGTGAGCGAGCACAAGCAGACAGAGTGGCAGGCAGAGGCAGAGGGAGAAGCAGGCTCCGTGCCGAGCAAGGAGCCCGATGTGGGACTCGATCCCAGGACACCGGGATCATGACCTGAGCCGAAGGCAGCCGCTCAACCAACTGAGCCACCCAGGCGTCCCTGCTCATTCTCTTTTCATCTAGGACCGAGCTTCCCCTTTTCTAGCTACTGGACTTCTGGGCTACTTCCTCATTCTCATACACAGACAAGGGGAGAACATATTAGTGAAATAAAACAATGGGATGTAATTTGGCAATAACTACCAAATTTTAGGCAATGCAGTGGTTTCATTTCCCAGACTTCTCTTATAAATGTACTTACCCGAGAGCACAAAAGGTTAATCACAAGGGTGTTTCTGCAGCCTGGTAGGTAACAGTCAAGTCCCGGAAGCAACCAGAATGCATATCAAAGGAGGAGTGGTTAGATAAAGACAATCACTCGGTAGAATACAATTTGCGGCCCTAAACCTGGCGGAGAGCAGTGTCCTCACAGATGGTTAAGACCAGGGACTTCAGACCCAGGTCACATGGGTTCAAATTCCTCCTCCACCACCTAATATCTGTGTGACCTTGGGAAAGTTGCCTCAGTTTCCTTATCTTGGAATGATTGAGGGTTGTTGTGGGGCATAGTAAGTTAATACATGTGAACCATCTAAATAGTACACGGCATGGGACGCCTGGGTGGCTCAGTTGGTTAAGCGGCTGCCTTCGGCTCAGGTCATGATCCCAGCGTCCTGGGATCGAGTCCCACATCGGGCTCCTTGCTGGGGAGGGAGCCTGCTTCTCCCTCTGCCTCTGCCTGCCACTCTGCCTGTGCTTGCTCTCTCTCTCTCCCTCTCTCTCTGACAAATAAATAAAAATTAAAAAATAAATAAATAGTACACGGCAATGAGAGTTATATTGTATAGTAACATGGGAAAAATGCCCATGCTATGTTGTTTAGTTTATTTTTAATTAACTAGGTTTTTTTTTCTTTATTTTTGTTAATAATCTCTACACTCAGTGTGGGGCTCGAACTCACAACACTGAGATCAAGAGTCACATGCTCTACTGACTGAGCCAGCCAGGTGCCCCAATTAACCATATATATATATATATATATATATATTTTTTTTTTTTTTTTTTTTTTTTTTTTTGACAGGGAGAGAGATCATAGGCAGGCAGAGAGGGGGAAGCAGCCTCTCTGACAAGCAGAGAGCCCAATGTGGGGCTCGATCCCAGGACCCAGAGATCATGACCTGGGCCAAAGGCAGAGGCTTAACCCACTGAGCCACGCAGGCACCAATTAACCATATTTTTAATTGAAAAATTTAAACTGAACACCTTCTATGTGCCAGGCACTAATTAATTGGGGCACCTGGCTGGTTCAGTCAGAAAAGCATGTGATTCTTGATCTCAGTGTTGTGAGTTTGAGCTCCACACTGAGTGTAGAGATTACTCAAAAAAAAAGAAAGAAAAAAAATTTTCAGAGATAGCTACTGTTCATGGTTTCTTATGAATTTTTCCAGAAGTGTTTTATATATATATAAACTTATATGTGTGATTATTATTCTCTCTCTCACACACACATATACATATACCCATCTTTTCCTTTTAAACACTCTTACAGCTTGCTTTTTACATTTTTTTAAAGATTTTGTTTATTTATTTATTGAGAGAGAGAGAGAGCATGCACATGAGTAGGTGGAGGGGGAAAGGGAGAGAGAGAATCCTAAGCAGACTACCCCTGAGCATGGACCCCTGACACAGGGCTCTATCTCATGACCCTGAGATCTTGACCTGAGCAGAAATCAAGAGTCCCCCACTTAACTGACTGAGCCACCCAGGCGCCCTAGCTTTTTACACTTTACCGTGTAGCTTGGAGACTGTTCCATATCATACATACCTATCTCATTTTTTTCCCCTGTAAAATACACCACCTAAAGAGCAACTGTGTTCCCATCCAGTTCTCTACTGTTGGACATTTTTTTTTTAAGATTTTATTTATTCATTTGTCAGAGAGAGAGGGAGAGCGAGCACAGGCAGACAGAGTGGCAGCAGAGGCAGAGGGAGAAGCAGGCTCCCCGAAGAGCAAGGAGCCCCATGTGGGACTCGATCCCAGGACGCTGGGATCATGACCTGAGCCGAAGGCAGCCGCTTAACCAACTGAGCCACCCAGGCGTCCCTGACATTTTTTTTTTCCTACTGTTGGACATTTTAGTGGGCTTTAGTCTCTTGCTAATACATAGATTCCAGCAATGAATATCCTTGTCAGAGTCCATATTTTATTTTATTTATTTATTTTTTTAAAGATTTTATTTATTTGACAGAGATTGCACGTAGGCAGAAAGGCAGACAGAGAGAGAGGGGGAAGCAGGCTCCCTGCCGAGCAGAGAGCCCGATGCGGGGCTCGATCCCAGGACCCTGGGATCACAACCTGAGCCGAAGGCAGAGGCTTTAACCCACTGAGCCACCCAAGCACCCCCATATTTCTTCTTTATAATGCATGTTTGCGTGTGTCTAAGTATACACCCATTGAAAATAATTGGAATCTGTAGGAATTAGGAATGCAAGGAATAGAAAGAACAAAAGAGCCAGCATGTTTAAAGTGGGTTAAAAAAAAAGTGTCACCCACACAATAAAACCTTCCCAAAAGTTGTCTCCCAATATAGAAACAATCTTATCACCTTCTCTCAACTCTTGGTTCACACCTTGGTTATAGACAGAATATTCCTGCCCCTCGCTCCTGCATGCCTGCCTAGTGGTCCTCATGTCCTTCCTGACCCAGCTCAGCACCTGGCACATAGAAGGTGTTCAGTAAACACTTTTGGAATGAAGTTAATCCTCTAACCCCCAGTTTCCCTGTATATTTGGGAAAGCGGAGCTGCAGTTCACAGCCATCACGAGAAATTGCCGAGCAGTGTGAATGTTCTTGAAAAAGACAAAACAGGTGCCTGGGTGGCTCAGTGGGTTAAGTATCTGCCTTAGTTCATGACTTAGTTCATGATCTGAGTCCATGGGTCTCCCTGCTCCATGGGGTGTCTGCTTCCCCCTTTCCCTCTGCCTCTGTCTCTGCCTGCTGCTCCCGCTGCTTATGTGGGTTCTCTCTCTGTCAAATAAATAAATAAAATCTTAAGAAAGACAAAGATGAAACAGTGTATAAAAATACTCAAGAATAATCACTTAATCTGAAATGTATCCTATGGGCTGACAAGGCCAAAATACCTGCAGTGTAGCCGGTTCAAAGGCCCAAGGCGGCTTCCCCGTATGACACCAGCATGTTCACTTTGCTTCCAGACAAAAAGAGGACAGAGCAGGAGGAATAGAGTTGTTAGCTGAGCAGAGCCCTGTTGTCATGGCTTCTAGATTCGAAACCATCTGGGCTTGTTCCCAATCCAGAAGTAAATTATTTTTGAAAGGTTCTGCCCCCTGAGTTGCATGTCTGTTAAAAAGTTGGAGCCTTGGGGCACCTGGGTGGCTCAATCGTTAAGGGTCTCCTTTCAGCTCAGGTCATGATCCCAGGGTCCTGGGGTAAAGCCCTGAATCAGACTCTTTGCTCGGCAGAGGAGGCTGCTTCTCCCTCTCCCAGTCCCCTTGCTTGTGTTCCCTCTCTCACTGTGTCTCTCTCTGTCAAATAAATAAATAACATCTTAAAAAAAAAAACACCCAAATATTAAAGAAAAAAAATGTTAGGGGCGCCTGGGTGGCTCAGTCGTTAAGTGTCTGCCTTTGGCTCAGGTCATGATCCCAGGGTCCTGGGATCAAGCCCCACATCGGGCTCTTTTTTTTTTTAATCTTTTTTTTTTTTAGATTTTTATTTATTTATTTGACAGACAGAGATCACAAGTAGACAGAAAGGCAGATAGAGAGAGAGAGGGAAGCAGACTCCCCGCTGAGCGGGACTCGATCCCAGGACCCTGAGATCATGACCTGAGCTGAAGGCAGGGGCTGAAACCACTGAGCCACCCAGGCGCCCCCACATCGGGCTCTTTGCTCAGCAGGGAAGCCTACTTCTGTCTCTGCCTCTGCCCCTGCCTATGTGCTCTCTCTTGCTCACTCTGTGTCTCTCAAATAAATAAATAAAATCTTAAAAAAAAAAAAAGTTAAAGAATTATTCATTCAGGGGTGCCTGGCTAACTCAGTCGGTAAAGCGTGCAACTCTTGGTCTCAGGGTCATGAGTTCAAGTCCCACACTGGGCATGGAGCCTATTTTGAGTAAATAAATAAATTTAGAAAGAAAAAAAAAAGATTACTCTGGTTGCTGCTATACGGAGAAGGAGGAGCTAGAATGGAGGTAGGGAAACCAGTGAGGAGGTTATCTGGTAGGAGGGAATAATGGTTGAAACTAGGGAATGATAGCTGTGGAGACATGTTCTCAACCAAGGTGATTTTGTCCCACCCTGTTCATCCCCTACTACCCAGGCCAGGGACATTTGGTGACAGCTGGAGACATATTTGGTTGTCACAACCAGGAAGATGCTACTAGCATCTATTGGGGAAAGACCACACATGCTGCCCAGCAACCAGCAACAAAGCACAGTCCAGCTCTCAGAACAAAGAGTTGCCTAATCTAGAACGTCCAAAGTATGGAAGCGAAGAAACCTTGCTTCAGAGGAAGTGAGAAGTATCCGATGTGGGGTGCCCTTTAAAACTGGAATGCATAGGGCGCCTGGGTGGCTCAGCTGGTTGGGTGACTGCCTTCAGCTCTGGTCATGATCCTGGAGTCCCAGGATCAAGTCCCACCTTGGCTCCCAGCTCCGTGGGGAGTCTGCTTCTCCCTCTGACCTTCTCCCCTCTCATGTTCTCTCTCTCTCAAATAAATAAATAAAATCTTAAAAAAAAAAAAAAAAGAAACTAGAATGGACAGAATTTGAGTTTGGGTGTGGGGAATGAGAGAAAGAGGAATCAAGAGTGATTCTAAGGCTTTTGGCCTGGACAACTGAGTGAATGAGGGTACTATTTACTGGGATGGGAAACTCTGAAGGAAGAACAGATTCTGGGTAGGGACAGGTGGTAAGTCATGAGTCTGTTTACAGATGGGCTGAATCAAAGATGCCTACTGGACACCCGTGGTGATGTTACACAGGCAATTTGCTGTTTAGGCTTGAGTTCAGGAGAGATATGAGTGGGTGCTATCAACATGGGAATCATCAGAAAAAAGGTGGGATTTTAAATCAGTAGATTACAAGAGATCACCTAAGAAGTGACTATAGACAGAGAAGGACTGAGCCCTGTGGACTTTCACATCTATGAGTAGGACCAGGACAGGAGGAGGAAGACGCAGCCAAGGAGATGGGGAAGCAGCAGCAGGGAAGAAGGAGGAGAAAACCAGGTGAGTGTGGCGTCCTGGGAGCCAAGGGAAGCAAGCACCACCAGCTGCATAGAATACTGCTATGGGGTTACAGAGACAGAAACAGCATTGCCCCCTGGAATTGCATTGTGAAGGTTAGCAGCAGCCTTGCCAAAGGCAGGTTCCATGGAGAGAGTTCAGGAGAGAGGAGGTGAGAAAGTAGAAATAGGCAATTAGGAATAGATAATTCTGAGTTGTGCCATAAAAAAAAAAAGGAACAGACTACGTACCCATAGTCAGAGGATGATCGGAGGTCAAGGATGGAAAGATAATACAATGCATTTGTAGGCTGAAGGAAAGATCTAGAAGAGAAGGGGAAATTGTCAATGTGGACCTCCATTGTATCCTTACTACTTTTCAGGAGCTGTGTTAGGCATTTTATATGGGTTCCTTAATTGTACACCAAACCAATGAGGAAGATAATGTTGTCATCCCTATTTCCCAGAAGACAAATTGAGGCACAGAGAAGATGGGTTAGTACACGGCCACGGTCTCATGACCAGTAAATGGTGGAACTTGTATATACCCAAGAGGTCTGACTCTGGTGCCCTTGTGTTCATTTTCTCCTTCATCTGAATTTATCTCTTATGGCAAGATATAACCACTGGCTAAAATTTATATCTGTTATCCTGTGTTATATCCCTTCAGAGGAAAACAAAACTATGGACCCTTCATAAATTTTTTTTTTAAGATTTTATTTATTTAGTTAACAGAAAGAAATGCAGCTAGAGAGGGAACACTAGCAGGGGGAGTGGGAGAGGGAGAAGGCGGCTTCCTGCGGAGCAGGGAGCCCAATGAGGGCCTTGATCCCAGGATCCTGGGATCATGACCTGAGCCTCCCAGGCGCCCCACTATGGACCCTTCAAGATTTGGCTGAAGCGAATCTTCTGGAATTTGTATCTGACTGCTCCCACCCCACCCCCCTCTGTTTTGGACCAAATATCTATCACCCACCACCCACCTAATGAGTCTGTTTACTTACCAGTCTGTGTTCCTGCATCTTTCTATCTCTGGCTGGCAGGGCAGGCCCTCCAGCAGTAAATATTTGTCAAGGAGTTGAATGGATGGATGACTGAAGGAATATGAAGAGTTACTGGGAATGTTGGCAACCACAAGACCGCAGAATATGGGCATCTAAATTTGCAAGCTGGGTACATACCGAAATGCTCTCAAAATTCAGAGCACAGGGGCGCCTGGGTGGCTCAGTGGGTTAAAGCCTCTGCTTTCAGCTCAGGTCATGATTTCAGGGTCTTGGGATTGAGCCCTGCATCGGGCTCTCTGCTCAGCAGGGAGCCTGCTTCCTCCTCTCTCTCTGCCTGCCTCTCTGCCTACTTGTGATCTCTGTCTGTCAAATAATAAATAAAATCTTAAAAAAAAAAAAAAAAAGGAATACCATGCGCATACTCTGTGGTCTTACCACTGGAAGGCGCCAGGCAATCAGGAGACTTGGATTCCAGTTCACATTCCCCACTTACCGTGCGTGTGGATAGAGTTGCCAGATAAAATACTGCATATGCAATCTTTGAGGTCTGCTATATTAAAAAATTACTCGTTTATATAAAATTCAAATTTCACTGGGCCCCTACATGTTTATTTGCCAATCTGGCAACATTCCAACTGGGTGACCTTGGCCAAGCTACCTAATAACCCTTTCGATCTTCAGGATCCTTATGTATAAAATGGAGACATTTTTTGAGCTTTCCTCATGGTCATGAGGATTAAATAAGGTCTTTAAAGCACTTCGTCAGCGGATGGCACGTGCTAAGTGCCCAATAAATGAGTTAGAATTTACAACATTTATTTTAATTTCCTTCTCTCCCAGAGCATTAAAATATAATCTATCAAATTAGATTTACACACAACTTCTCAGAAACGCATCAGGTAAATGGTCATTTAATGTGAGTTTGGGCAAATGGCTGGGATGGGGACGTCTGGAGAGATCTAGTCAGCCCTGAGCCCCAAAGAGAGGGTTAATGGAGGACCTCCACAGTCTCATTCAGCTGCTAATTTCTCAGTCAGACCTTGGAGTTTTCCCAAATCAGCCAGCCAGTAAAAGAAAGATGTGATCCTTCCAGAAACCAGTAGGTGGGAGTGTGTACATTTGGGGACAGAAGTAGGATTTGGCAGGATTGGTCAAAAGACAACGCAGCTTTTTCCCGTTTGTTCAAAGAACAAGGGAGGGTTTGAGAAAGCTCTGGGCAAGGCACTGGTCAAGGGGAGAGTCACCGCGGCCCCCAAAACTGCCAACTAAATCACCCTATAGAGGACCCGCCCTTAGGGGCAGATTTGGGTGTACACCGTGTAGAAAGAAAAACAGACTTTGTATGTTGAAAGACAGCAAAAAGCCCAAAGCAGGGCACCTGGCCGGCTTAGTTAGTAGAAGACTCCCTCTTGGTCTCAGGGTTGTTGTGAGTTCAAGCCCCACATGGGGTGTGGAGAGGACTTAAAATTAAAAGCTTAAAAAAAAAAAAAAAAGCCAAAGCAAGTGACAGGCCAAAAGAAAAAAAAAATCTGCAGACTGTATTAACAAAGAACTTCAGAATGTATAAAGGTGTTCCACCAATCATTAAACCAAAGACCCATAAAAAGCCCATAAAACCCTAAAAGAAAAGTGGATGCCCTGGATGCTTGGGTGGCTCAGTTGGTTAAGCATCTGCCTTCGGTTCAGGTCATGATCCCAGGGTCCTGGGATCGAGCCCCACATAGGGCTCCTTGCTTCTCCCTCTCCCATGCCCTCTGCTTGTGTTCCCCCTCTCTCTGTGTCTCTCTCTGTCAAATAAATAAATAAAATCTTAAAAAAAAAAAGAGAGAAGAGAAAAGTGGAAGGCAGATATGAACAGACAACTGACATAAGATATGCAAATGGCCAATATACATACAAAAAAAGATTAATCTGTCTAGCAACAGGGAAATAGAAATCCAAACAAGACTGTAGGGAAGTTCTGCCTTATTTTCCTAGGATTATTACGGGGAATAACTTAGTATTCATTGAGCATCTATTCTGTGCCACGAGTTGTGCTAAGAGCTTTCTAAACATTAACTCAGCGTTTAATTTGTACAAGAACCTTGAGAGGGAAGAACAAAGGGAATTTCCACTCAGGCTTGGAAAGGTTTGGGACTTGCCTTGAACACACTCAGTTGGGACGGTCAGAGCAGGGTTCGGACTCAGGTTTGTGTGGTTCCAAGTCCTTCCTCTCCCCACACTGCTTTTTCTAAGACTTCAGTCCAAGCAACATGTAATGCTTGAATGTGGTGTTTTGGAGAAGGCCCTGGAAGCCAGAGAGGAGCAGACAAAGAAAAACAAACAAAAACCTCAGAAAATCAAACGGGCTTGGGAGGAGGCCTGGGGAAGCAGCGTTCTTTGGCAGAGCGAGCCAAGCTGAGATTTGGGACCAGGCAAGAGGGGCGGTTGGAGGCCAACTGGGGGGCGGGGAGCCAGTTCACGGACGCATTCAAAGCAGGATGGAGTCTGGCTGGCCTGAAGGTTCACAGCCCTAGAGGGAGAACCTGAGGAATCTGTTTGTTAGTCCACCGCATGCTGAGTTGCAATTCTTATTTCTAAACCTTCCAGGCCAGAGTCCGCATCTCCCTCCCCCATCCTCGCACCTGCTGGCAGCAGGGGGGCTCCGATGAATGGACAAGTTCCACGGATTCTTGCCCCTTCCCCCACCTTTTACATAGCCAGGACCGGGGACAAAAGGCGCCCGGGGTCTGGGGCTCCCTCCTCGGGCTCTTGCCAGCTCTGGAGAGTGCCAGACAGCTGGAGCCTCGCTCCGCGCCACACCATTTACATTTTTTACAGCCTCCCCACTGCCAACGCCACTCCCCTCTTTCCCACTGGGCCGTGGCCAGGGCCACGGGTCCACGAAACCCCCGGACCCTCGTCCCAGTTGAGGGTACTTGCCTGGAGGTTCAGGGTACTTGCCCTGGAAACAGAGCCAAGGCAGCAGGAATAGGAACAGGGACACCAGGCTCAGGTCCCCAGGCTAGAATGCGGCAGAAGGAGCAGGCCCTTTGTCCAAGGACAGGACGTCCCACCCAGCAGCCGCTTGCTAGTAGCCTCCCTGTTCTCGCCAGCATCTCCGTTCCAGGCCCCATGTGGGGACCGCCCTGGAAGATGTTGGTCCCTGTCTTTTTGCTAGGCTTCCTAATTTGCTCATAAATGCAGCCGCTATTTATTAAGAACTGAGAATGGCGCTGAGTGCCTTTATATCTGGTCCCTCTGGTAAATCCCAAAACAACCCCAGGTGACATGAGTATGGGCCACATTTTCCAGGCGACGCAAGGGCTCAGAAGCGAGGCTTACTCCAAGCCTCCACGCAGTCAGGGGCAGTCAGCTAACAGCAGCAGTGCAAGATATGAGCCCGGGTCTTTCCCCCCAACTCCCTACTCCCAACCCCCTACCTCATACCTTGAGTGTAAGTCTGAGGATGCTCCGGTAACCCCTACCTCACATTCTCCTGCACAACTCCTCAGACTCTATTGTTTACATGTTTACCAACTAGCTCCAAAATCAGGCCATCATCCTGACCCTTCCTGGGGCCTCAGGACTGACCCCACCTGAGCACCCCTTGCCCTCCTAAGATGGCCTCCTGAAGAGCCCACATTTTGTTTCAAATATTAGGTCAGCAGGGCAGGCCAGGAAAAGGGACAGTTCTTCCTCACCTCTGTGAGAAGCCCTGTCAATATTCGAGCATGGCTCTCAGATTTGCTGCCCCCTGACCCTCCTTCATTTCTTTCAGGCCTTGCCTCTGTGGACAGGGCCTAGCTTCAGTCAAAATGAGTGCTGGTTGATTCTCACTGGCATGTTCCACCTCTTCTGATAGTTCACAAAGTGCCTCCAACTTCCTAGGTCATGGGCCAACACATCAAAAGGCACCCTGCGGGGAGAGGAAGGATGACTCTGCACCCTGGCCCCCTCCTGCCTCCCACGGAAGAGCTGAAGTATAGCCCCGGATGTGGTGGCCGGCAGTAGCCCCGCCAGCCCTCAGCCTCACAGGGCCAAGGATCCCGTCCTCAGAAGCCACTTCAGTCACAATAAGCCCACGTATGCACGGAGCAAAAGACAACATGAGGTGCTTCCTTTGCTCATTTACTGAAACACAGAAATAAATACATAAGTGTATAAATACTTACCTACATATTATGTTCTGTGACTAAGCGATTTCACCTCATGAATCTTACAGAAATGCTTGCACAGTATGTGCAAATATGTCTCCTGCACATTGTTTATAATACAGAAGTACTGGAAACAACCTAAATGTCCGATTCCAAGGGATTGCTTAAATACATGAAATAATTCCTACGATAAAATATTCTGTAGCTGGCGCGCCTGCGTGACTCAGATGGTTAAGCGCCTGACTCTTGGTTTGGACTCAGGTCAGGATCTCAGCGTTGTGGGATTGAGCCCTGCCTCCTCCTCTGGCTTGGGATCCTTTCCCTCTTCTTCTTCTTCCCCTTCTGCCTCTCCCTGACTCATGCTCGTGCTTGTGTGCACTCTCCCTCTCAAAAAAAAAAAAAAAAAATATATATATATATATATACACACACACACACACACACATAGATATACATATCTATCTATCTATCTATCTATATATTTTTCCCCCCTGCGGCTATTAAATATGTGAAGTAATTGGGGCACCTGGCTGGCTCAGTCAATAGAGAATGTGACTTTTTTTTTTTTTTTTAAGATTCCATTTATTTGAGAGAGAGAGAGAGAATGAGAGAGAGAGAGAGTGGGCCTGAGAAAGGGGAGGGTCAGAGGGAGAAGCAGAAGCAGACTCCCTGCCGAACAGGGAGAGACTCGATCCTGGGACTCCAGGATCATGACCTGAGCCGAAGGCAGTCGCTCAACCAACTGAGCCACTCAGGTGCCCAAGCATGTGACTCTTGATCTCAGGGTGGTCAGTTCGAGCCCCATACTGGGTACAGAGATTACTAAATAAATAAAGTCTTAATATATATACATACATACATACTGGGAATACCTGGGAATAAAAAAAAATTCAGGGCGCCTGGGTGGCTCAGTGGGTTAAGCCTCTGCCTTCGGCTCAGGTCATGATCCCAGGGTCCTGGATCGAGCCCCACATCGGGCTCTCTGCTCAGCGGGGAGCCTGCTTCCTCCTCTCTCTCTGCCTGCCTCTCTGCCTACCTGTGATCTCTGTCTGTCAAATAAATAAATAAAATCTTTAAAAAAAAAAAATCCAAAGGCCCAGGTTGTACTCCAGATTATATCACAATTTCTTGGGGTGGGAGGGAGGCACCTCTTTTTTAACCTCTTGGGAAATACCACCTTAAAGAAACAAGATAGGGGGCGCCTATGGGTTAAAGCCTCTGCCTTTGGCTCAGGTCATGATCTCAGGGTTCTGGAATCAAGCCCCACATGGGGCTCTCTACTCAGCAGGGAGCCTGCTTCCCCCTCTCTCTCTCTCTGCCTGCTTCTCTGCCTACTTGTGATCTCTGTCAAATAAATAAATAAAATCTTAAAAAAAAAAAAAACAAACCCAGAAGGAAGGAAAGGTTGACAAAGGAAAATGAGGTTGTAAATGCTTCACATGAAATTCAAACAGATACTACCTGCCCTTCTTCTGGAAAAAGAAAGGGTCTGGGTCACCTCAAATTATTCCTACACTTCTGTCAGCATAGCCCTTAGCGATACCAAGCTTTCTGATGGCACCTGAAGTATTCTAGAAGTTGATCAAGGGCAGAAAGGAAAGAAAAAGTCCATGTTGCTGCTGCCTTCCAGAGGCCATGAGCTGCCCCCTCCTTAGCACACTGGGAGCACAGATAAAGCGCTTTTCACAGGGCTTGACGCAGAAGAGGCACTCAGAAACCGGTAGCTTATTCATTTTCAGGAACGGAAGGAGAGATGAGCCCTGAGCACCCGGCAGTTGGACATTCTATCGCACAATTCTCCCAAAGGAACCTCAGCGGCAAACATTGACATCTCTCTCTCTCTTTTTTCAAGTAATCGCTCCACCCACCGTGGGGCTTGAACCCAAGACCCTGAGATCAAGAGTCAGAGGCTCTACCAACTGAGCCAGCCGGGTGCCCCCACACCGTCACTTCTTAGGGACATTTGGGGCTGGATGATAACTGTGATGAGCCCTCCCTGTACCACCTGAGGAAGGGGCTGCGTGACCAAAGTCACCTGAGGTCACTGTGCTTAGAGGTGCTAGAACACGTTAAGAGATTGTGCCAAAATGTAGTTCTGGAAGACCTTAAGTGGAGCCCACACCATGAAGGAAAAGGAGACTTTATCTCCGAGCCCAAGGGAAGTGTCAGAGGCTTTGGGCGCTAGCTGGGCACTGCAGATGGATCCTCGCAGAGGACCCCTCCCATTTTCCACTCCCAAACCTCCCATTCCCTCCTCCCTCAAAACGAGTGCTGCTAAACCTGGTGTTCACAGCTGTTTCCCGGGGCCTGGCAGCCAAGTGGGTCTTCCCACCTCACAGGATTGGGTTCGGGTCTTACTCTTTTTCTCTTCTCTTGAAAAAGGAAGGTGCCCTTGGGCATTGTCTGTTGTCTCTTCTTACCCTTTCACACCCCTTGAATTGAACTGGCAAAAAACAGGGCTTTGCTGACACCCCACCCCCCCCCACTGTGAGACCCAGCAACACGGGGAGCACATCAGTCCCAGAGGGTCTGTCTCGGGTCATCCATGGCTCCCTCCACTGGGAATCCCTGCTCTGTCATCCGTGTCTCTTGGGCAGGGTGGCTCCCATGACACCGTCTCCAGGAACCCTCCATAGGTCTCAGCTTCTGGGTCCTCCTGGCGCTTGCACACCTTTACTGCGTGGCTTACCATAGTCTGTACTTGGGTTATAGCTGTGGGTATGTGTGTCTCCCCGACTAGACCAAGCATTTCCTTGAAGACAGAAACAATCTTTTGCTTATCTTTGTATTCTTCAAGCACTGAACACAGTGGCTGGCATATTAAAAATATATTTATGTAGTTGTTTGCTTATACTCTTTCCAAAAAAATATTTGAAGTCTCTTACTTAAAATACCTATACAATTGCAGAAATGGGGCTGAAGAAAGATGAGGGTAAGGAAATCCTAGAATGAGAGCCAATAATAATCATAAAAATAATGACAATACCAGGGCACCTGGTTTGGTTGGTTGGTTGAGTGTCTGACTCTTGATTTTGGCTCAGGTCATGATCTCAGGGTCCTGGACTCTGCGCTCTGCCGGGAGTCTGCTGCTCTCTCTCCACTCCCCCTCTGCCCCTCCCCTCACTCATGCTCTCTTTAAAAAAAAAATCTTAAAAAAAAAACCCCAATATATATATAATATTTGAGTGCTTAGTAGATGCTGAGTACTGTTCTAATTGATTTATTATTTTTAAAATTTTTTCAATATTTTATTTTATTTGACAGTCAGAGATCACAAGTAGGCAGAGAAGCAGGCAGAGAAAGAGGAGGAAGCAGGCTCCTGGCTGAGCAGAGAGCCTGACGAGGGGGCTCTCGATCCCAGGACCCTGGGATCACAACCCGAGCCGAAGGCAGAGGCTTTAACCCACTGAGCCACCCAGGCGCCCCTATTATTTTTAATATTTTAAAAAGTTTTTTTTAAGTAAACTTGAACTCATGACCCCTGAGATTAAGGGTGCTATGCTAGCTCTATCCACTGAGCCAGCCAGGCATCCCTGTTCTAACTGCTTTAGATGCTGTGGCACCTGGCTGGCTCAGCTGCTAGAACTATGACTCTTGATCTTGGAGTTGTGAGTTTGAGCCCCACGTTGGGTATAGAGATTACTTAAAAATAAAATTTCTAAAAATTGCTTTATGGGGCACCTGGGTAACTTGGTCGAGTGTCCAACTCTTGATCCCAGCTCAGGTCTTGATCCCAGGGTCGTGGGTCTGAACACTGCACTGGGTGTATTTGCTTATAAACCATTCGTGTGCATTGATGAACTAATGCAATAGTACGTGCATTATAAGTTTTTATTTGTTTATTTATCTGACAGAGAGAAAGAGAGAGAACACCAGCAGGGAGAGCAACGGACAGAAGGAGAGGGAGAAGCAGCCCCCCACGCCCAGCAGGGAGCCTGATGCAGGGGTGGGGGTGGTGGGGTGGGGGGAGATGGGGGGTGTTGGAGGGGGCTTCATCCCAAGACCCTTCATGGCCTGAGGTGGGGGCAGACAGACCCTTAACCAACTGAGCCACCCAGGCGCCCCTAGTATGTGCATTATAAAATACAAAAATAATAATTGAAAAGAAAGAGAGAAAAATACAGATACACAAAGAAATTCTGAGGATCATCTTGCATCCTCCCTCCGGTGGACACAGGGACCCTCTTGAGTTCTCACTCTGAGCCTCTGTGAAGGTCCAAAGCATGGCACAGAAAAAGCATTTCGGTGACAGCAGTTCTAGAATAATGTGGCCCAAGTTTACACCTCTCTGATTGGCCCGTTTTACCTAATCGTAACTGTTAGATCTAGTAATAACTAGATATTTAAGATTTCATTTTTAACCAATCTTTACACCCAAACTGTGGGGCTTGAACCCCCAACACTGAGATCAAGAGTCCTGGGATCTACCAACTGAGCCAGCCAGCACCTCTAGTAATAACTTTTTTTTTTTTTAAGATTTTATTTATTTATTTGACAGAGATCACAAGTAGGCAGAGAGGTAGGCAGAGGGAGAAGGAGAAGCAGGCTCCCTGCTGAGCAGAGAGCCTGATGTGGGGATCGATTCCAGGACCCTGAGACCGTGACCTGAGCTGAAGGCAGAGGCTTAACCACTGAGCCATCCAGGCGCCCCTGTAATAGCTATTTTAAAGGCCAACTAATATTGACTGAGCTTTATCTGTGTGCCCACGGCTGTACTAAATGCTTTCTTTGCATCTCCTTATTTAATTCTTATCCCAACCTGTGAAGTAATTATCATCATAATCACCATTTTACAGGTGAGGAAACTGAGCTTTGGAGAGGTGAATTTGTTCCTGGGGGTAGAGCTGGTTTTAAGCTCAGACTTATTAGGTTCTGAAGTCGGTGCCCTTTTTTTTTTTTTTAAGATTTATTTATTTTATTTTATTTTATTATTACTTTTTTAAAGATTTTATTTATTTATTTGACAGACAGAGATCACAAGTAGGCAGAGAGGCAGGCAGAGAGAGAGGAGGAAGCAGGCTCCCTGCTGAGCAGAGAGCCTGATGTAGGGCTTGATCCCAGGACCCTGGGATCATGACCTGAGCCGAAGGCAGAGGCTTTAACCCACTGAGCCATCCAGGTGCCCCAAGATTTATTTATTTATTTGAGAGAGAGAAAGAGAGAGAGAGAGAGAAAGAGAAAATGCGGGGCGGGGGGGCAGAGGGAGAGGGAGAGAAGCAGACTCCCTGCTGAGCAGGGAGTTGGCCCAGGGCTGGATCTCAGGAACCTGAGATCATTACCCGAGCCAAAATCAAGTCAGAGACTCAGCAACTGAGCCACCCACAAGCCCCTAAAGCCAGCACTTTTAATCTAAATCTCTACAGCCTCAGAAATTCTGAATACAGTAGCATCTGGCTGATTTGGTAGAGCATGAGACGCTTGATCCTGGGTCATGAGTTTGAACCCCACAATGGGCATGGAGTTTACTTAAATAAGAAAAAAAGAAAAATTCTTTTAAAAATTATTTATTTATTTATTTGAGAGAGAGACAGCAAGAGAGGGAACACAAGCGGGGAGACAGGAGAGGGAGAAGCAAGCTTCCCACTGAGCAAGGAGCCCCATGTGGGGCTCATCCTGGGATCATGACCGGGCCGAAGGCAGATGCCCAACGACAGAGCCACCCCGGCGCCCCAGAAATTCTGAATATAGATGGCTCTAACAAGTAGTTTATCCTCTTTTCCAAATCTCTTTATTTACAAAAAGAAAATGCTCTTGAGACGCCTGGGTGGCTCAGTGGGTTAAGTGTCTGCCTTCCACTCAGGTCATGATCTCAGGGTCCTGGGACTGAGTCCCACATTGGGCTCCTTGCTCAGCGGGGAGTCTGCTTCTCCCTCTGCCTGCTGCTCCTCTTGCTTGTGCTCTCTCTCTGACAAATAAAAAAGTCTTTTTTTTTTTTTTTTTTTTAAATAAATAAAGTCTTGGGACGCCTGGGTGGCTCAGTTGGTTAAGCAGCTGCCTTCGGCTCAGGTCATGATCCCGGCGTCCTGGACTCGAGTCCCACATTGGGCTCCTTGCTCGGCGGGGAGCCTGCTTCTCCCTCTGCCTCTGCCTGTCACTCTGTCTGCCTGTTCTCTCTCTCTCCCTCTCTCTCTGACAAATAAATGAATTAAAAATAAATAAATAAATAAATAAATAAAGTCTTTTAAAAAAAAGGTATTGTGGTAAAAAGTGCTTACTGAAGTAAGCAAATTTTAAAAGGCACCTCTTCCCACAAACATGCTCACCAAGATTTCTCCCTATTAGTTTCTCTTTAATGTTTTCCAGACTTCTTTGTCCCCAAGACTTATAGATACACACCGATTAGATAGATTTTTGCAAAAATGGGATCAGAAAATACATTTACTCTGAACTCCCTCTTTAACTTGGCTATCTTTCCAGGTGGGTTTATGCAGCTCTATTTACACATTAGAAGAAAGTATCACAACTGATAACTTACTCCTTTCTTCTTAAAATATTCTCTCTTGAGGGATGCCTGGGTGGCTCAGTAGGTTAAGCACCTGCCTTCGGCTCAGGTTATGATCCTGGGGTTTGGGGATCGAGCCCCACATGGGGCTCCCTGCTCGCACAGAGCCTGCATCCCCCTCTCCCTCTGCCGTTCCCCCTGCTTTACTCTCTGTCAAATAAATAAATAAAATCTTTAAAAAATTTTTTTTCTCTCTTGATTTTTTCCCTTTGCTTCTTTGTTTCTCTTCTCCAGCAGACTCTGTGGGGGTGGTACCTTTTCTTTCCTTCCTCTTGTTCCTCCTATCTTCCTCCATTATCTGTTATCCCTTCCACTCCCTCAGCTTTAGATCTTATCTACAAGCCAACAACTCCCAGACTTCACTCTTTACCTGGAACTTGGCAATTTTCCGTATTTTCAATTTGCTTTGTTGTTAGTTTTAAGCCTGTTCAAAACACACTTGGAGGATGTGTGTTTGTATTTGCTCGTACTTACAAAAAGAAACTCAGGAAGGAAACTAATGAAAGTGCTTACCTGAGTGGAGTGGTGGGAGTGGAGGGAATTGGAAATGAGCTAACCAAAACCAAGGGCATGGGGTTTGAGATTA
This sequence comes from Mellivora capensis, assembly GCA_004024625.1. Taxonomy (NCBI): domain Eukaryota; kingdom Metazoa; phylum Chordata; class Mammalia; order Carnivora; family Mustelidae; genus Mellivora; species Mellivora capensis. The sequence continues at coordinate 67,410 of PISX010001534.1, read as the reverse complement.
AGAACAGACTGATTGGGTGACCTTGGGTTCATCCTCTTTTCAGCTGAAACAGAGGCGATAGAAGAAATGTGATGAACTCGCCAGGGAGAGGACTGCGGGGCCAGGCTGTTCTAGTTGGGTACCTGAGCTTTTCCTTTTGGGGTCAGGGGAGGGGCTGTTATATACCAGGCTTCTTTGTTCTCCTGGTAAATTCGTAAATTCACTAAGGACCAGCTGCTGTGTGAAGCCATCACCAAGGGCACCTAGCAAAAGCCCTGCAAACGAAATAAGTGGCAAGCCCTGTGGCCAGTGACCTTGCCCACCTTTCCAACACGGTCCTGTCTGCCCTGCACCTAAATGGGAATGCTGCTTGTGGCTAAGTTTCCTTCCTCTCTGCTCCTCTAGAGTGATGCTCCCACTCCCCAACTCTAAATATTTCACTTTTTCTATTATAAAACTTATGAAATACACCAAAATTGAGAGAATAGCATAATGAATCACCCAGGACACTGGGATCATGACCTGAGCCGAAGGCAGCTGCTTAACCAACTGAGCCACCCAGGCATCCCTCCCTCCAATTTTTAAAAAGCAAATACCTGAGGTCCTATCATTTCCTGTCTCAGTTCTTACACATCTATCTGAAAATTTAGGACATATTTTACTCATCACTTTGTACATATTAACATTAATTCCTTCATATATACTAAGACACAGTCTATATTCAAACTTACCACCAAAATAAATGACCTTATTAATTAATTTTTAAAAAGATTTTATTTATTTCTCAGAAAGAGAGAACATAAGCAGGGGGAGTGACGGGCAGAGGGAGAAGCAGGATCCCTGCTGAGTAAGGAGCCCAGTACAAGACTTGATCTGGAATCATGACCGGAGCCAAAGGCAGATGTTTAACCAACGGAACCATGCAAGCGTCCCAGGTGTCCCATGACTTTATTTATTTTTTTAAAGATGCTATTTATTTATTTGACAGAGAGAAGGAGAGAGGATGAGAGAGAGCACAAGCAGGTAGTAGCAGGCTGAGGGAGAGGGAGAAGCAGGGGTAGCCTGACTCAGGGCTCAAACCCAGGACCCTGCGATCATGACTTGAACCAAAGGCAGACGCTTAACCAACTGAACCACCCAGGAGCCCCACTAAATGACTTTAAAGCTATAGATAATTCAGGTTGGAGCTGCAAATGAAAACAGAGAAGCCAGCAACAACCTCACAGCCTGCTTGGCACAGGTCTCTGAGCAAGTTCAGTGTCCAGGAGTGAGGGGCTCAGAAAACACTTGTTCCTTTCTTTGGTAATAGCAAGTAAGGGCCACTCTTCTGGAGCACTCTGTGTGTCCCCACCTGGGCTGGGGCTTCTGACTGCAAGAGACTACCTTAGCCCATTCCGTGTCTTCCACAGCACTGAACATAATGTCTACAGAGCATAGATGCTCTACCCTTTGTGATTTGAATTGATAATCATATCTCCCTGGTATTAAATGTTTCTTCACAGCCAAGGAGTGACATGACTGTTTAATTCAGTCATTGGACTAAAGTGGATATCGTCCCCATTTCACAGATGAGGAGACTGGGGGTCAGCCCTTAACTAGGAAGTAGAGGAGCTCAGAATCAACTCAGGTCGTCCAGATTCCAGAGTCTGAGTTGTTATGTGACTTTGGTAATGCCAAGGGACTCTGGGCAGAGGCAGAGAGGGGGTAGAAGGGAAGAGTGGTAGGGAGGAAGGGGGGAGAAGAGAAGGAACAAAGAAAAAAGAAAGGAAACCAGGAGATTATGATGTCATAGAGTAACTGTCAGCCGTTGGATGTAAGGTCTTCGTGTATAGTAAACACAGTAATAAGTATGGCGGCGCATGTAGAATGCGTGAGAAGATTTTTGAGCCTCAACCCTTGGACTCCAGAGTGGAGAGGTCAGTAGACATCCCCGTGTCTTCAGGGCTAGCCCAGGACCTGGCCTGTGTTAGGAGCTCAGATCTCTGCCAGTACATGAGCGGACATATGAGTAAATGAACAACGGAATAAAGAAATGATTGAATGAATGATGGACTAATATATAAGTTATTTAGTAAGGCACCAAGTGTATAAATTAATTGAATGGAGAAGGATGAGTTCTTTAAATCTCTGTAGAGAATGAGTACTACAGCTAAATGGAATAGGAGGGCTGTTGGCTGAGCCTTTATCATTGGACCTGTGCTAAGAATTTCGTAAGCCGTTTTTCATTTAATCCTCATAGTAAGCTCTCCAGTATTATTCTCATCATTTTTTAAGTGAGGAATTAGGCCTGGAGAGAGGAGAAAACTTGTTCAGCTGCACACAAGGCAGAGCTGGAATTTCAACCGAACCATCAAACCATCACACCGCACAGCTCAGGCTTCTCACTGTCCAGCCAGCGCTCAACAAATGCTCAGTTATTTTTTGTAGGTGACGCAAATACAGGTGACCCCCCCCACACACACACACTTATACAAGCCCTAGACAGCTATACATTTTTTTTTTTTTTAAAGATTTCATTTATTTATTTGTCAGAGAGAGAGAGAGAGCGAGCACAGGCAGGCAGAGTGACAGGCAGAGGCAGAGGGAGAAGCAGGCTCCCTGCCAAGCAAGGAGCCCGATGTGGGACTCGATCCCAGGACGCTGGGATCATGACCTGAGCTGAAGGCAGTTGCTTAACCAACTGAGCCACCCAGGCGTCCCATGGACAGCTATACATTTAAACCCAGTTAATTACTTATCTCAGTTCATTATTTAAGGGAAGCTTTTCTATTGTATGTCCCTTTATAAGTGAAGGATTACCCCCTACTCATCTACTTCCTACCCCCGACTCATCTACTTCCTAAATCAGTCTTCAGATTTTTGTTCCAAGCAAGGTACATATTAACTAAAGATGTCTACTTGTAGGATTTGGTTTAATTATTGCTGGGAATCTGGGATCTTTGGTGTTTGGACATCTGGTGACTAAGATTTCAATTCTGTAATACCTAATTTTAACAGTTTAAATAAACATAAATTAAAATTTACCAAATCTAGAATCCAGTAAAGAAAAGCAGGTATGGGGACACCTGGGTGGCTCAGTTGGTTAAGCGGCTGCCTTCGGCTCAGGTCATGATCCCAGCGTCCTGGGATCGAGTCCCACATCGGGCTCCTTGCTCGGCAGGGAGCCTGCTTCTCCCTCTGCCTCTGCCTGCCACTCTGCCTGCCACTCTGTCTGCCTGTGCTCGCTCGCTCTCTCTCCCTCTCTCTCTGACAAATAAATAAATTTAAAAAAAAAGAAAAAAGAACTATATAAAAAAAAAAAAAGAAAGAAAAGCAGGTATGGTCAGTATATGTAAACATAAAGAGATTTCTTCAGGATAAAAACTACCATAAGCTGGGTGCCTGGGTGGCTCAGTGGGTTAAAGCCTCTGCCTGCAGCTCAGGTCATGATCCCAGAGTCCTGGGATCGAGCCCCGCATCGGGCTCTCTGCTCAGCAGGGAGCCTGCTTCTTTCCCTACTTGTGATCTGTCTCTGTCCAATAAATAAATAAAATCTTAAAAAAAAAACTACCATAAGCAAAGTCCAATTATGAACCACAAAGTCAGAAATAACATTTTTTTTAAAAAAGATTTTATTTATTTCACAGAGAGAAAGAGGGAGACAGATAACAAGCAGGGGGCGTGGCAGGAGAAAGGAGAGGGAGAATCAGGCTACCTGCTGCAGAGAGCACAACGTAGGGCTTGAACCCAGGATGCTGGGATCATGACCTAGGCCAAAGGCAGACGTTTAACTGACTGGAATAGCCACTCAGGCATCCCTATTTTTTTTTTTAAATCTATTAAAGCTTTTTTTTTTTTTTTTTTAAGATTTTATTTTTAAGTAATCCCTACATCCAGCTTGAGGCTCAAAAAACAACCCCAAGATCAAGAGTCAAGTGCTTTGTCAAATGCTTTACTGACTGGACAAGCCAGGTGCTCCCCAAAAAGACATTTCTTGTAATTCCTACCAGGGACCAAAGGTGATCTTTATACAAAATTCTCATAAACAGTAAAAGAAAAAAAGGTTTATAATCAATAGCAAAGTGGGCAAAGGATATTCATAGGGAACAAAATGAAAATTGTTCAAAAATATATGAAAATGCTCTCTCTTACTCATAATGGAAAAATGAAAATTAAAACCACATGGAGGGGGACGCCTGGGTGGCTCAGTTGGTTAACCGACTGCCTTCGGCTCAGGTCATGATCCTGGAGTCCCAGGATCGAGTCCCGCATCGGGCTCCCAGCTCCATGGGGAGTCCGCTTCTCCCTCTGACCTTCTCCTCGCTCATGCTCTCTCTCACTGTCTCTCTCTCAAAACAAACAAACAAACGAACAAAAAAAACAAACACATGGAGGAAGTAATTTTTCACCTATTAAACTGGTAAAGATAAAAAAGTGCTAATGCATTGTGCTGGCTAAGGGGTAGGGAGACTGCACTCTCACACTTCGTTCTGAGGGCGATAAATTGGTACGACTTCTGGGGGGGGAATTTTTTTTTATAATTTTTTATTTTTTCATTAACATATAATGTATTTTAGCCCCAGGGGTACAGGTCTGTGAATCACCAGGTTTACACACTTCACAGCCCTCACCATAGCACATGCCCTTCCCTTCCCAATGTCCATAACCCAACCACCCTCTCCCTTTGCTCCCCCCACCCAGTTTGTCTTGTGAGATTAAGAGTCTCTTAATGGTTTGTCTCCCTCCTGATCCCATCTTGTTTCATTTATTCTTTACCTACCCCTCCAAGCCCCCCATGTTGCCTCTCAACTTCCTCATATCAGGGAGATCATATGATAATTGTCTTTCTCTGATTGACTTATTTCACTCAGCATAATACCCTCTAGTTCCATCCAGTCGTGGCAAATGGCAAAACGGCATTTCTTTTGATGGCTGCATAGTATTTAGGGAGGGAAATTTGGAAAATCTGTACAGATTAAGACAGTGGACTTTGGAAGGATAGCTATACCCACACACATGCAAGATTTCCCATTGTAGCTTGGTTTAAGAGCAAAAGATAGAAATGACCTTAAGGTTCAATGGTAGAGGACTGGATAGGACATTATATTAATTCATAAAATGGAGTTCCTGCTCCATCTGCATATGTACTAGTGCATCTACCACTGGCCACACGTGGTTATAGAACATTTGAAACGTGGCCAGGCCTACATGAGATTTGCTTCAAGTGGAAAACACACTGACTTTTGAAGACTTGGTACAAAGAAAGAATGCAAAGTATTTCATTAATAAATCTTTATATCAAAAATAATTTTTATGTTGATTTCCTGTCAAAATGGCAATATTTCAGATATGCTGGTTTAAATAAAATATATTGTTAAAATTAATTTCACCTGTCCAGTTCAATGATCCCTCTGTCCATTCAATTAAAGTCTTCTAACTATCTTTAATGTGGCTACTAGAAAATGTAAAAGTATTATATGTGCCTCTCATTACATTTTGTTGGACATTGGTGACTCTCTTGATGAACAAATCAAGTGAGAAAAGCAAGGTGTATAAGAAGGTTTAGCATACTACCATTTGTGCTTCAAAGAAAGGAAAAAAGCACTGTCTCAGAGACTTGCTTGTTTATGCATATTTCTGGAATGGTACCCTAGAAACAACATTGGCTGCTTCTGGAGAGGAAAACTAGATGGGGCTGAAATTTGAATCCTGAATCCTTTTGTAAATTCCTGAACCAAAATTTACATGCACTTTGAATAATATGTTATTTTTTATGTATATAAAATAGAATACATATTAGTCAAAAGTGGTTTAAAAATGTTGAACATAGAACAAAAATATGCATCGAAAGATCAGAAATTTATATGTGTTGTAAATGCACAGAAAAAGAACTGGCAGATAAGCATAGTGAAGAGAATGTGTTAGGGACTGAAAGGGAAGACTTGCTCAATTTTACTCTATTTTTTACTCTGTACCATTTGGATCTTTTGGAAAGAGAATATTTAATTTGTGTAAGTCTAAGGAAAAAAAAAAAACTAGAAAGAAATATACCAAGACGTTCACAATGGCTGTCTCTAGATAATGAGATTATATATAACTTTTTCTTCTTTCTACTTTAAAAAGTTTCCCAATTATTCTAAATTTTCCCAATTAGTCTATAAAAAAGACTCGTACCTTGGTGATGGAAGCACCAACAAACCTTTAGTTTCTTTTTAAAAAATACTTTTAAAGATTCCATTAGCCTTTTAAAGAATTTACAATTACCTTCATTGCTTTTTAAAATGATAGCAAGTAAGGTAGACTCCTTATAATATGTCAACACAGAAGGATAATTCGGAAAAGTATCCAACTTCTTCTACAAGATAACCACTATTCTCTGAAACTTTTAAAATGCTACATTTATCTTAAGAACTTAAAAATGATTTCAAATTAGCTGGAGAGGCTGAGGACTGCAACAGACTTGCTCCGTGCCAAGCACCGTCCTGAATGCTTTAAATTGATCATCCCGTTGAATCCATGCCGCCGCTCTGCGGGAAAGGTTGTGCCCCAGTAACCTTTAAATCAGGGCTCCAAGGGTTGAAACAATTCGCCTAAGGCCATACTCTAGTAAAGGGGCAGGGTTGGCATTCAAATCCAAGTCCAGGGCATGTCTAAGCCGCTGCCTCGGGCTGCTGCCATCACGATGGGTGGGGCTGGAGTGATTTTGATCCGGAGACTGGACTTGAGCTCACCTCGGGTTACCCCCCCCTCCTGTGCTCCTGGGAACGGTGCGTTCAATAAAGGATTTTTGATCTAGGTGGTAAGTGTAGGGCTCATGATTGGCAGAGGAGGAAATGATCATTGTGAGCTGGGGCATAAGCGACACTGGGGGCAGGGGGTCTGCAGGTGGGGGTGCCATTTGACAGCGGTAGCCAGGGGTCAGGCCACAGAAGGGAGGTAGGTGGAATGAAGCCCGGGAGGGCAGCGGCTAGCCCCAGCACTCCAAAGGGTTAAAGCTGGGCAGGAAAGCCCCTGGGGGGAGCTACCACCAAAGGCTGCAATCCCACGGCCTTCACCTCCCCCACCAGCCAGGACTAGACGGGCGGATGGGACTGGTTCCTCTGGGATTATCTGAGGCCCTGGGCTGAGATGAGCTGCAGGAGGGACGGAAGCCCAGGTATCGCATGCCCCCGCCTTCCTGTGGGGCTCCGAAAACTAGGTGTCTTGGGATATAGGCGCCCTGACCTGGGACAGAAGCAATTTTGGCCCAGGCAGATTTTCAGAGTAAGGGGTGTTGAGTCCAGGCCTGGGGGATGCTCAGAGAAAGGTGGCCTTTCTGGAAGGAAAAGGGGCCTGCAGCAAGGTGGGGGAAGTGAGTTCCCCAGCCTCCCTGTCCAGCAGATGGGGAGCTGCCCCAGGAAGAGAAGCATCTTGTTGACTCATTAAGCCCCAAAGTCTACCCAGTCACCCAAGGCCAGTTTCTGGGCTCCAGCTCTGCTCCCCCCCACCCCTCAAGCCAGGCCATTGACTTTCTTTCCCCAGGTCTTTCTATCTGAACCTCCCCAACCCCTCCCCCCCCAACTCTTTGGAAATCTTTCAGTTTTCTTTCAAGTTTTCCCAGGGCAGTTTGGGGTCTGTTTCAGAGCGAGGTCTGGGCGCTTTAACGCCCCCAGCTGGGTAGAGTGGACCAGACAATAGCCGCTATCACTTTACCATTGGAAGTGACCCCCGAATTTGCACTTCTTTCATCTTGGGACCAGAGCACTTGAGGGTGGGCGATTTCCTGGGGGGAGTGGCTTCAGCGGCTTCTCCACCGGCCAGTTGGCTGTAGACGGTCCATGCTCCATGGTCCACTACAGATACGAAGCCAGTTCTGGAGTGAGAGTGGCGCTTGGCTGGGGACGCTGACGCAGGGTCACTTAAATGTCCCAAGCTGGAAGCTGGAGAAAGAAGTGGACGCCCCCAGGGCTCTGGGCCACCCTCAAGGTCAGTAAACTAGAAAGTTTCCTCCAAATTAGGAACGGTGGGCGCCCTGTGCAGCTTGGAGGCCCCAGGGGAGTGAGGACTGGCCTTGGGACAGTAAAGGGCCCTTCAAGGGTCAAGGAGTGACTCGGCAAGGATGCTGCAGGCCTTCGCGCCTCTGCGTGTGGGTGGGTGGGGGGGTGTGTGTGTGTGGAAGGGGGAAGTGAGGCATTGTTTCGAGTTTTTCTCCCCACCCCCACCTCCAGCCCCAGCCCCACCCCCACCCGCCTGCCTGTCTCCCCTCCCCACCCTACTCAATTGTCTGTCCTCGGCCCCTCCCCAGCCTCTCAGCGCCTCGGGAGTTGGGTCCCTTGACTCAGAAGCCCTGGGCCAGCCAGCTCTCTTCTTTCCAGCCGTCTGCTGGCCTTCTTGGCATCCCGAGGGGCGAGTGTTGGCCTGTGCTGCTTCCCCTCGTGGGCCAGACTCACCCTTCTCCTACCCCTCCAGACACGTGGTCCACAAGAGCAACTAAACTTGGGAACTCCCGAACTCCCCAGGCGTGGTTGACTTGGTGGCCTCAGGCCCACCCGGGATCCCTCAGGCACTCCTGTTACCCTTCCTTGGGAATTCACAGATGACGGACTCGCCTGCCACCAGTCAGCCCCTGTGGCCGCTCCTGCCCTGCCGGGTCTCCTGGAAACCAGGGAGGGAGCCAAGATGGCTGGCGCTCCCTCGAGCCAGGGACCTAGCGTGGGCAGTTGGGAGGGCAGACCAGAGAGGCGCCGAGCCAGGCCAGGTGAGATGCCAGCCGGTTTACCATGGTCTTATTGGGTCTTGCTGAGGGTTGAGGCCTGTGTGGCACTGCGTCCTACTTGGTGGGCCTAGGTGAGAGATGGCAGAGCCTACCTAACGAGGGATGGGGAGAAAAGGGGGAATGGGGAGGCTATGGGGTCCTTGGTGAGCAAATTCAGAGCCCAGGAGGAGGCTGGCAGAGGAGTTCGTTCTAGAGGCCAGAGGAGACTTAAAGCAGTATTGTGTTAGCAGGTTCATTGGCCTGCCCTTCCCTTGCCCTGCCTAGAACCCTGGCTGGCCCCTGGAAGGGCCAGAGTCCAGACCTGGGCTGGAGACCCCATCTGCTTGAAATAAGGAGACGGAGGAAAGAGGAAAGCTGGCAAGGCCTGGCGTCTTTTGGCAGAGTTGCCCTGTCCATTTATTCCTTGGCTTCAGAGCCTTTCCTAAGTGCTAAGATAGATGCTGGCTGGCTGTTTTTTGGATGCCCTGTTTTACCTCCTTCCAACCTCAAGCCAGGAGATCCTGTATAATCGGGGGTGGGGGGCTTGTCTCCTCGGTTTCTTGCCTTTTCCAATCCCTTCTAAGAGGTGTGGGGGCCAGGGAGGCCAGCTGAACAAAGCCCGTAGATGAGCTCTCGTTTTTTTTTGCACTTCTGCTATGAATGCACCTGGCAATTGCTAGCTCTGCTTTGCATTGCACTTCCGGGGAGCTGCTGTTGAAAAGACTGTTGCACCTGAACCGCATCAACCACTTGTCTACTTAAGGATGATTGGCTTCCCCGCAAAGCCCCTGGCCTATCCCCCACTGTCTGTTTTCCGGTAGTCCAGACCTCCTTGGATGGATGTGGGGTGTGGGGCTCCAGGGAGCTGCTTTTTCTCCGTAAGCTTTTGAGAAAAGCAGAAGTGGGGTATTACCTACTCACCCCTCCTCTCACCTCTTTGGGGGAAGAGGAAAGAATGAGATAAGGTGGAGTGGAGCTGGGAGGGACTGGGACGAGGACCGGGACCGGGAACCGACGGGAAGAGTAGGTAGGGTGGGACAGGGTAGGGCGGGGTGGGGTGGGGTTTGTGCAGAAGGAAGTGCGGTATATCTGGACGTTTTGTTGGAAGATACCCGGATACTGCTGCTGGAAGTCAGGCAAGTCCTTTCTGGACCTCAATTTTCCTTATCTGTGAAATGGCCAGGTTTGTTTAACTGCTCCAAGAATCCATGTGTTTCTGGATCCTTCAGCTGATAAGCATTTTGGGTGATGTATTCCCCGGGGTGGTGGAATTACAGTGTTTAGGAGGGGCAGTCTTGAGTCACAGTGCTTGATTTTACAGCTTTAATAGCTGTGTGGTCTTGGGAAAGTTATGTAATTTAACCCCCCATCTTCCATTTCTCCAGGTGTGAACTCAGAGTAGCCATCCTAGCAATGGTGCAGGTGTGATGGAGTTGTAGTTCACGTGGAGGGGAGATGAGAACCACATACAAACAATTACCTCTAAAAAGCCTGAAATCCAAGCACTCCATCCTTGTAAAGCCCAAAGGAGCTTGCCATCACCCGAGGGAACACGATTCTTTGCTCTCAGGAAAGAGACAGACGGGAGTGGCAGGGCAGGAGGAATCACCCAACAGTTTAAATTCATTGCCCCCTCATTTTTTTTTTTTTCTGAGATTTTGGTTGAATTACCTAATTAAATGCACAGAGTACACAGTAAGTAAGTGGTGACTGTTTTCATAATTTTGTTTGCGAAGTATCTAGCCGTAGTACAGGCGATCTGGTGCCGCGGAAGGGAAACCAGCATCTTAGTTGGCTGCCGGAATGAGAAGCTGTTCTGTGTGCATGCTGTGTTTTTCAGGGCTCAACTTTTTTTTTTTTTTTAAGATTTTATTTATTTATTTGACACTGTTCAGAAAGATTGAGGGAGAGATCAGAAGCAGAGGGAGAAGGAGCTCCCAGATCATGACCCAAGCATAAGGCAGACACTCGACCGACCTAGCCACCCAGATGCCCCAGGGCTCTATGTTTAAATCGAATGTGGAAGTGAGCTCTCTTCCCCAAGGACTGCTGTGACACTGTTTATCTCCTGAGCCCATTGAAATTGACTTGTGTTTTTTTTTTTTTTTTTAAAGTGAACATAAAGTACATTCAAGAGGAATAGATTAAAAGACCAACTCCAGGGTCAAATGATACCATAAAAATCAGGGCGAGGTAAGATCAGATTTGTCACAGCATGAGTTAAAAAATCTGCAGCCAAGAAGTTTTACTCAAAGGTGATTCTAGTTTTTAAGAATTTTATTTGTTTATTTATTTGTTTTTTAAAAAGATTTTATTTATTATTTGACAGATCACAAGTAGGCAGAGAGGCAGGCAGAGAGAGAGAGGAAAGCAGGCTCCTCGCTGAGCTGAGAGTTTGATGCAGGGCTGAATCCCAGGACCCTGAGATCATGACCTGAGCCGAAGGCAGAGGCTTTAACCCACTGAGCCACCCAGGCGCCCCAGAAATTTATTTATTTAAAAAATTTTATTTATTAGAGAGAGAGTTGAGAGGGGAGAAGGTCAGAGGGAGAAGTGGACTCCCTGCAGAGCTGGGAGCCCAATGTGGGACTCCATCCTGGGACTCCAGGATCACAACCCAAGCCGAAAGCAGTAGCTTAACCAACTGAGCTGCCCAGGCGCCCAAGAAATTATTATTATTATTTTAAGATTTTATTTATTTGACAGAGATCACAAGTAGGCAGAGAGGCAGGCTCCCTGCCAAGCAGAGAACCCAATGCGGGGCTCGATCCCAGGACCCTGAGATCATGACTTGAGCCGAAGGCAGAGGCTTTATAAACCACTGAGCCACCCAGGTGCCCCAAAATTATTTTTTTTAAGTAGTCTCTCTGACCAACATGGGGCTCAAATTCATGACCCCACTGGCAGCCAGCTCTACCGATTGAGCCAGCCAGGTGCCCCTAATTACTAATTTTTGAAAAGTTTTCTTTTTTGTAATTATCAGGTAAAATTCTGGTGGTTCTCTTAGTGCTTTACAAACCTTTTTTTCAAAACTTTACTGAACCCTGATTTACACTTCACTTCCCCTGTAAGTGTGCAGTTAGGTTGGTGAGCTGACAAATACATAAACACAGTATTTAAACCTCAGGCTCATCTCAAACAATTTATTGAATCCTGAAAACAAAGTTCTGAGAGAGGACACGGTCTTCTTTTTAATTTATGCTTTGTGGTGCAACACTGAAAATGTGCCAGTAATGAGGATCATTCATTTATGTTGGTTTAAACAGGAGGTGAATCACAGATCCTAAAGCGACTGGGTTCAGGCATTGGTACTGGCCCCACCACTTGTGTGACCAGGGGCAAATTAGCCTACGTTGCTTTTTCTCAGTTTTCTCATCTCTCAACTGGGGATGAGGGTAGTGCCTACTTTATTGGCTGTCAGGCTTAAGACAGTGCCTAGCAAATACTGAATGCTTAGTACATCTAGTTACTAGATCTATGTTAGCCCAGGGACTAGTCTCCTGCCACCCCCTTTGAAAGGGTCCTTTGTACTAGGGCATTGGTTCTCAAACTTTTTGGTCTCAGGACCCTGAGGAGCTTTTATTTATATGGGTTACATCTATTATATTCAAAATTAAAATGGAGAAATTTAGAAAGTTTTTAATTTATTTTTTAAAGAATTTATTTATTTGACAGACAGAGATCACAAGTAGGCAGAGGCAGACAGAGAGAAAGAGGAGGAAGCAGGCTCCCCGCTGAGCAGAGAGCCCAGGACCCTGAGATCTTGACCTGAGCCGAAGGCAGAGGCTAAACCCACTGAGCCACCCAGGCGCCCCTAGAAAGTATTTATTAAAAAACAAGCCAGTTGGGGCACCTGAGTGGGTCAGTTGGCTAAATGTCTGCCTTCAGCTCAGGTCATGATCCCAGGGTTCTGGGATGGAGAGTCTTGTCAGACTTCCTGATCAGCGGGGAGTCTGGTGCACCCCCACCCCCGTGTTCTTTTTCACTCTCAAATAAATATCTTTTTTTTAAAAAAAGATTTTATTTATTTATTTGTCAGAGAGAGAGGGAGAGAGAGTGAGCGAGCACAGGCAGACAGAGTGGCAGGCAGAGGCAGAGGGAGAAGCAGGCTCCCCGCTGAGCAAGGAGCCCGATGTGGGACTCGATCCCAGGATGCTGGGATCATGACCTGAGTCGAAGGCAGCTGCTCAACCAACTGAGCCACCCAGGCATCCCTCAAATAAATATCTTAAAAAAAAAAAAGAAAAGAAAAGCCAGTTATACAATAAAAAATAACCTTTTTGGGGGAGTGAGAAAGAACTTTTCCAGAACGACAAAGATGTAGTGAGAAGAATGCACTCTTTGGGATTGGGAGGGAGACAAACCATAAGTGACTCTTAATCTCACAAAACAAATTGAGGGTTGTTGGGGGGAGGGGGTCGGGAAAAGGGGGTGGGGTAATGGACATTGGGGAGGGTATGTGCTATGGTTAGTGCTGTGAAGTGTGTAAACCTGGCGATTCACAGACATGTACCCCTGGGTATAAAAATATGTTTATAAAAAATAAAAATTAAAAAAAAAAGAATGCACTCTTAACACCTCTTTAAGTCTCTGTAATATGGGGTTTGAAAGGTATTTTCCTGTCTACATTTCAGTCTGTTGTGATACATTATTTTGAGCGAAAATCCAGCTTTGTTCAGATAGGTAGGTGGGAAAATGAAGAGCATTTGCATAGCTTGTTCAGTGGCTATCCTTTGATCAGTACACTAACACTTGACAAGTAGTAGTTTCTTAAAGCTTAGTTACAATTAGAAACTGAAACAATATCCATGATTTTTTTTTTTTTTTTTTGGTATCCCATTATAGTCAAAGCCATTGCTTTCTTTTATACTTGAGGTCGATCTTTTACCTGTGTGTGGATTCGTAACGTCACCCATTGGTTTCTTTGGGAAACTTAGTTCATTGATCTTCAGATGTTGACAGTTCCATTACGTGGTATAATAAGTTACATTTGTTAGTGTCACTACTGATCCCATCAGAAAAGTCTTTAGGTATTGGGAGAAACTGTCAGGCTCCCTGTAGTAGATACAGGTTTTCCAAAACTCTAGTTTTCAAATGAAAGCTCAAAATGTCACTGGCAGCCAATAGTCCACAATTTTCTTTGAGGTGACAGGCTCACCTTATTCCTTTTTTTTTTTTTTAAGATTTTATTTATTTATTTGACAGACAGATCACAAGTAGGCAGAGAGGCAGGCAGAGAGAGGAGGAAGCAGGCTCCCCGCTGAGCAGAGAGCCCGATGCGGGGCTCAATCCCAGGACCCTGGGATCATGACCTGAGCCAAAGGCAGAGGCTTTAACCCACTGAGCCACCCAGGCGCCCCTCACCTTATTCCTTTTTGAGGAAATTGCCCAGTATACCCCAGTCTAAACAAGTAAAGTTTCAATTTTTCTTTCAAGTAAAAGTGATATTTCATGATAAGAGCACCTAGTTCACCATAAAAAACAAACAATAGTCATGTGAGACATTCAGAATGCAGCAGAAGTGAGTACTCCCTATTTTGCCTCTCAAAATGGAGAAGTCATGTATTTAAGGGCTGTGATTAAGTTTAAAAAAAAAAAAGTAATAAAAACAAAAACATGAAAAACTTTACTGCTTCATCACGGACATTCTTGAGTGAAACTAGCGTTTCTCCCCACCCCCAACTGTGAGTACATGGTGGTTAAGAATATGATGACTTCCAGCATAGTTTGATTCATGCTAAGTTACTACTACATTTCTGCTCACACATTAATATAATGAAAAAGGCAAATAATATCTTAGTGTTACATTATCTTAGTTTATCTTAGAAAAATAATTTAACTTGCAGACCCCCCTGAGAATGTCTCGGGGAACCCCAAGGTTCCACAGACCATACTTTGAGAATCACCGTTCTAGGGAAAGGCAGAACAGTTTTAGCTCTAGGAGTTTGTAACAGTCTTTTGACAGATACGGAGTATAGGCTTTATGGCTGCGTTGTGGAATGTGTCCTAGCTAACATCCCTTTTCATTCCTTCCCTGTGTGTTAGGCCCTGTTCTAAGGATGAGTGTGTGTGTGTGTATGTGAGTATGTATACCTGTATATCTCCATGCTTTCATTGTCTCATGCCCACAATAACTGTATAACGGGATACTTCCATCATCCACTTTACAGAAAAGGAACCAGAAGCCTGGAGAACTGAAGTGACTTGTCTCAGAACCAGGATTTCAAAGCCAGGTTCCAGAGACCAGGCTCGTCCTCCGTACCCTTGAGGGATTAAACCTGCGGAGGCCCTTGGCCAGTCTGCCCTCGGTCGGGGAACGGGAGTGGGTGGGCATTATCTTCAGGGGAGAAGGTGCGAGTCTCCATTGCTGGGTATCTGGGCACCTTGTCCTGACGGTTTCCTGTGCCCTTGGCCCCCGCAGGATGACCTCTCGGAGGCAGCTGGTGCAGCAGGTGCTGCAGGAGCTGCAGGAGGCCGTGGAGTCCGAGGGCCTCGAGGGTCTGGTCAGCGCTGCTCTGGAGGCCAAGCGGGTGCTGTCATCCTTCACCCTCCCCACCTGCCGGGAGGGGGGCTCCAGCCCCCAGGTGCTGGAGGTGGACTCCGTGGCCCTGAGCTTGTACCCCGAGGACGCTCCCCGGAACATGCTGCCGCTGGTGTGCCGAGGCGAGGGCAGCCTGCTGTTCGAGGCGGCCAGCGTGCTGCTGTGGGGGGACGCGGGCTTCAGCCTGGAGCTGCGGGCGCGCACGGTGGTGGAGATGCTCCTGCACCGGCACTACTACCTGCAGGGCATGATCGACTCCAAGGTGATGCTGCAGGCCGTGCGCTATTCCCTGTGCTCCGAGGAGTCCCCTGAGATGACCAGCCTGCCCTCCGCCACGCTGGAGGCCATCTTCGACGCAGACGTCAAGGCCACGTGCTTCCCCAGCAGCTTCTCCAACGTGTGGCACCTGTACGCGCTCGCCTCCGTCCTTCGGCGCAACATCTACTCCATCTACCCCATGCGAAACCTCAAGATCCGGCCCTACTTCAACCGGGTCATCCGGCCTCGCCGCTGCGACCACGTGCCCGCCACGCTGCACATCATGTGGGCCGGGCAGCCCCTCACCAGCCACCTCTTCCGTCACCAGTACTTTGCCCCTGTGGTGGGGCTGGAGGAGGTGGAGGCCGAAGGCGCCCCCGGCCCGGCCCCCGCCCCCAGCCCCGCAGCCCCACTGCCGCCACCGGCCAAGACGCTGGAGCTGCTCAGCCAGGAGCCCGGCCTCAGCTACTCCCACCTCTGTGAGCGCTACAGCGTCACCAAGAGCACCTTCTACCGCTGGCGGCGCCAGTCGCAGGAGCACCGGCAGAAGGTGGCTGCCCGCTTCTCGGCCAAGCACTTCCTGCAGGACAGCTTCCACCGCGGGGGCGTCGTGCCGCTGCAGCAGTTCCTCCAGAGGTTCCCCGAGATCTCCCGCTCCACCTACTACGCCTGGAAGCAGGAGCTACTGGGCTCCGGCGCCTGCCAGGCCCTGGCCCCCAAGGAGGTGCAGGTGATGAAGGGGCTGGAGAAGCTGCCGGAGGAGCAGGTGGCCAAGGGGCTGGGGTGCTCCCCGCTGGCAGCGGTCAGCCCGGGAATGGTCCTGATGCAGCGGGCCAAGCTGTACCTGGAGCACTGCATCTCCCTGAACACGCTGGTGCCCTACCGTTGCTTCAAACGCAGGTTCCCCGGCATCTCGCGGTCCACCTACTACAACTGGCGCCGGAAGGCCCTCCGAAGGAACCCCGGCTTCAAGCCGGCACCTGCCCTCCCCACCACCGGGGTTCCCCAGCCAGTGTCTGTTCCGGAAGAGGCCCTGCTCCCTTGGAAGGGTGAGGGGGGAGAGGGGGCAGGCCAAGCCACGGCAGGGGGACCACCCACCGCCCACGCATTCCTGCCCCCCAGGGTGCCCCTGTCCCGTTGGCAGAGGCGCCTGCGCAGGGCTGCCCGCAAGCAGGTGCTGAGCGGGCATCTCCCCTTCTGTCGCTTCCGCCTCCGCTACCCCAGCCTGTCGCCCTCCACCTTCTGGGTCTGGAAGAGTCTTGCTCGGGGCTGGCCCAAAGGCCTGTCCAAATTCCAGATGCAGGACCCCGCCTTGGGCAAAGGGGAGCTGCGGGAAGCTGAGGAGAAGCAGGAGAAGGAAGCTGGCAGGGATGGGTCTGCTGCGGTGGCCCCTCCTGGTGGGACCCCCGTGCCAGTGGAGGCTTCTGCACGAGAGGATCCAGGAAAGGCCCAGGAGGGGCCTTCTGGAGAGGGGGCCAAGGCCCAGGGTCAGCCCCACAGCAGGTCCCTGTCCAGCCGCCCTGGGGCAGAGGCAGCAGTGCGGGGTGGGGACAGCCAGATGCTGGTGATGGACATGCTCGGCACCACGAAGTTCAAGGCCCAAGCCAAGCTGTTCTTGCAGAAGCGCTTCCAGTCTAAGAGCTTCCCCTCCTTCAAGGAGTTCAGCGCCCTGTTCCCCCTCACGGCCCGCTCTACCTACTACATGTGGAAGCGGGCGCTCTATGATGGCCTCACCCTGGTGGATGGTTGAGGGGGTGGTGTGAAGGGGGCGGGGAGGGGAGGGGGACCTGAGTTGACCCCTGGCTTAGGCCAGCGTGCCCTTTGCTCTGGCTCCCACAGTGTCCACCTTGAATCCAAGGGCAGCTCCGCGCTGCTTCCTGGCTCTAAGGCCGTCGGAGCCAGAGATGAGCCATCTGGTCTTCCCAGAGAGCTGCAGGACCAGCGTTGTTCTTTTCGGTTGTTTGCCATTCTTGCTTTTTCTTGTCTTGGTTTTAATTTTTTGTTTTGACTTAAGTGGGTTGCCTGGGCCCCCTGACTGATGTTGGAAAGCAAATGCATGGGGGTCGTGAGGGGGTTTGATAGCTAAAGCTGCTTTCAACTTCTCCTGAGGACAAAGGCATGGCTGGCTGTCCCATTAGGCTGAGTATATGTCTTCAGTTTATTTGGGGGTTGGTACCCTCCTTTCTCAAAGATGTTTCCCAAAGGTACATTAGAAATCAATTATGGAGAAGGTCAGTGGTTTCTGCCTGGTGCCCCCAAGGGAGAGGGTGCCAGGCTTAGCATGACAAGTGAGGGTATATAGGAAGGACCTCTGAGGGAAGGCCCCGAGCTGGGTCACTGAGGTGCCGGCCTGTCCCTTGCAAGGAGTGTGGTAAAGGGCTTGTGGGAGAGGGCTTTGAGCTTCTGCTGGTGCTTGGTCCATCTGCTGTAGACCTTTCAGTCCTCTCCCAGCCTGGTTGGCTCTTGGGGATCCCATTTTTCTGTTGAGCCTCTCCTCCGAGCCTGTGCCCCATCAGCGAGGGACCATACGGTGGCCAGAAAAGCGAGTAACTGAATTCCCATTGTCCAAGAGTCAAGTTGGAAAACCAAGAAAATAAAGTGATGTGCCCACAGCCCTTGGTCTCTGGTATTTGTTTAGCTAGGACGTGCCTGTTTATTCCTTCAGTCCCTTTGGTGTAAGGGGATGCTCCCAGGTCCAGGGCTTGGGGGAAGGCGGGCATGACTCTGGGATTCTGTTTAGCATTGGATCTAGAGGTGACGTTGGGTGCATTTCCAGCTGGGGATGGGGCTCTGGTGGCCTGGAAGGATCCTCCCACTATGGGAGAAAACCAGCCCGAAACGGGTCCTTGCAGGCCAGGTTGGCATTCTTCATGCTGGTTGTGCACTCAAGCAGGCTAGGCCCAGGCCCAGGTAAGGACACACCGCCAGCCTCATAGTGGCTAACGTGCAAACCCCCTCCAGGGGGCTGAGCTATAAGGCCAGAACCCAGCTTACTGGGGTGTGGCATCATCGGGGAACTGTTGGTTTTCTGCAGTGGCTGTCCTTTTGGGGAGTCATTCTTGGTTCTATTTTTTTCATCCCCGTATCCTGTCAGCAAGTTCTGTTGGCTAACTCCAAAGTGTAGCTGGAACCCTCCCCTTCATGCTGCTGGCACTGTGCCCACTGACCCACGTCCCTGCTTCCCGTCTAGCTCCCTTCTATCCTTGCCCCATACAATCCACTCTCCATAGAACAGCCAGAAGCGCTTTAAGTGAAATCATATTCTTTCACTTTGCTGTCTAACCTGTGTCTGTGGCTTCCCATCACTCTTAGAATTCCTCACACCGCCTGATGGAAGCCTTCATAATCTGGCCTCTGACTGGCTCTCCCTGATTGTTCCACTCATGCCCTCACCCACCACGCTCCAGCCACACTGGCTGCCTTGGGTCTTGAACATGCTACACTTGCTTTGAGGGCCTTAGCATTTGTTCCTTTGGAACAGCTTTACAGGGCAGGCTCCTTACCATTCAGATCTGAGTCCCTATTGCATTGTCCTTTGAAATTCTCCATGTGGTCTTTATTCCCATCTAATAATTTGCTTGTCTGTTTGCCTATTTGATTACCTCCTACCCCTACCCCATTAGAGCACAAGCGCCATGTAAAGTGGGGCTTTTTGCTGACTTGCTTACACCCCTGTACTCTCAGCAGGAAGATTAGTTACTGGCACATAGTAGGTGCTACAACTTGTTGAAAGGGGGAATGAATGTAATGGGGCCACTATGCTTTTCCTGCTATTGTCTTTTCGGGTTGGTGTTGTCAAATCTAATCAGTCCTACTTCCTAAATATCTCTCATTGGTCATTTTTATTCATCCCACAGCAACCCCCTTATCTAGGTCAGTGCTGCTCTCATTTCTGATACAGACTCTGCTTTCAAACTCTCCCATCCTGACAAATGCCAGAGTGATCTTGCTAAGTCTGGTCTGCGGTGACCGCCTATAGCCAGCAGGTGGCGATCTGGTGCAGCAAGAGACTAGTCTGGGTTCCTGGTAGGCACCCAGACCTATAGATGACAGTCTTAGACATTGAAAAGGCAACGTGCGCACATGGGTGAGCTAAACCTCGCTGGACCTTACTTTTTCCATCTGTAAAATGGGATTACATAGTAAGTCCTGGATGAGCATTTGCTATTGGTAACAATCATGTCCAGTTTGAGAGCCCCTGGGAACCTAATTCCTGTTTTCTAGGAGGAAGCTAATGGCCAGGGAGATTCTTGTTCAAGATTGCCCTTAAAGTAAAGATATTCCTGTCCCCGAACTGAAAGGTCCTTTTGTCCAAGCCCAGCTCTAAGTCCCCAAGCCACAGGGAGATCCTTTAGCTTCTGCTGGAAAAAAAAAATAAAAATGATAGTCAATATCTATTGATTTGGGAAATATTTTACCAGTATGATGAAATTATTCTGGTGTAGAAAAACCATTTCTTTTATAATTGCCTAGGAAGGCAGATTATACCTAAGCAGAGACTACCTTTGCTAAGAATGTTTCATGCCGATTTCAAGGTTGACATTTGTTGAAATTAGTTGTATGTTTTTTTTTTTCTTTTCAGCGTAACAGAATTCATAGTTTTACACCACACCCAGTGCTCCATGCAATGCGTGCCCTCCATAATACCCACCACCTGGCTCCCCCAACCTCCCACCCCCTGCCCCTTCAAAACCCTCAGGTTGTTTTTCAGAGTCCATAGTCTCTCATGGTTCATCTCCCCCTCCAATTTCCCTCAAATCCCTTCTCCTCTCCATCTCCCCATGTCCTCCCTGTTATTTGCTATTCTCCACAAATAAGTGAAACCATATGATAATTGACTCTCTCTGCTTGACTTATTTCACTCAGCATAATCTCTTCTAGT
This sequence comes from Mellivora capensis, assembly GCA_004024625.1. Lineage (NCBI taxonomy): Eukaryota > Metazoa > Chordata > Mammalia > Carnivora > Mustelidae > Mellivora > Mellivora capensis. Next base: position 47,037 of record PISX010001534.1, on the reverse strand, counting down.
CCCGTCCATGTTGATACAAAAGTTGGGTATTCATCCTTTCTGATGGAGGCATAATACTCCATAGGGTATATGGACCACATCTTCCTTTTCCATTCGTCTGTTGAAGGGCATCTTGGTTCTTTCCACAGTTTGGCGACCGTGGCCATTGCTTTTGCACCACTTTCACGTGCAGATGTAGAGAGATTCTAGTGACAAACAATGGGAGGAAAGGAAGAAAACAATGTGTGAGGTTGACTCCATGTCCTCCAACATTCTGTGCCATTGTAGAGTAGTAACTGGGTGTACAAATTTTGAATATAAAAACTATCCTAAAAAGCAATCAGGTGAAACGTGAATAATTAAACTTTTAAAAAATATATGCATACCCCTGGGGGTAGGGGTCCTGTATCTTGGTGGAGATTATCTTGTCTACCTCGGTGCATGAGGTTTCTCCTCAAATATTTCTCTGGAAGCTGACACTCAGGCTCTTGGGTGGCTCTTAGGCCCCCGAGCAACCAGCTCATACTTCACCTGTCCCCCATCCTGGAGGAGGCAGGACCTCATTCTCACTAACTGCCAGTCTGGGCTCATCTCCCACCAATGTCTTCTCTGAGTCTTTTTTAGCCTGGTTGCTGCCAGCATCAGCTTAGCCGTTGAACTGGCCAGAAAGCTGGGCATCATCCTAGAATTTTCTCTCCCACATCTCCGTCTTGGCAGGACCCTAGGTACAGCGCAGGCTTCATGTGGTTCCACACTGCGAGGGGATCACAGGCAAGGGAATTGAACTGGTCCAGGCCATCCTAAGCACAGCTCTCCTGCTTGTTCACCTCCAAGGCCAGTCACCGCCCAAGTCTGGTCCAGTTGTCTGGCCGACGGGCTAGATCGGACCTGCTCACACGGGGTCTGGCCGATGTGATAGGCTGCCCTGTGCCGGGAGCTGACGGTACAGAGCCCACTCTTGGCCCTCGCAAAGGTCTCCGCTTACTGGCAGCAATATGATGGAAGCTTCTATACAGGATGCACCACAAAGCGCAGTGCATTTCCAGGGAGGCACATTCTGGCTTTGGCATCTCCTAGCTCATTCTGACCCTTCCAACTCCCAGGGTCAGCTTTGCTCAAATGTTGGCTCCCTGGGGGTCTCTGGGAAATGCCTCAATTACTCCTCAGCTGACTGCAGTCGCCGCTTGTAAACCACTCGTCCCAGTGTGGTGTGTCCAGGGAGGATGGAGGACAGGTATCCAGACAAGGGCGGAGAGGCAAAGCCCAGGAGTGCGTGTGAGTGAGTGCAGGGGGAGCCGGCACCGGCCTCCGTGCCATCTGCCCCTCTTACTGGCCTGACTCCTAACGGAGGTTTTAGTGTGACTTCTTCCCATCCTTGGCGAGTGATACCCCAGGACACCGTAGAGGGTCACTAGTAGGTTCCCAAATGTTCCTGTTATTGGTTTTATCTCATGGAAGAGGAGAAGGAAGCTTTCAGGCAGGTGACAAGAGCAGCAGAAAGTAGGTTTAATGGTAGAAAAAAATTTCCATGGAAGATGACTTTGAAAATACCATGAAATCTGCTTAACTCTAGCGATTCCTCCCTGCCAGGCAGAGAGAGCTGGAGGGAGGCACAGGGGACCTACATAGGAGGGCAGGCAGGAGGAGACTGGATGGGCAGCTGCTCACGTATCACCTGCCTGAGGACACCAGGAGATGGCGGAGGACAGGAGGGCTGCAGGGGACCCTCCCCACACCTACCTATTCCAGACTGCAGCCCCCACAGTGCAGGCCGGTAGGAGGCCAGAGTCTGGGAGGAGGGAAGCACAGGCTGTTGGAATATTCTGAGAGCACCTGAGGGGCTTTGCCTTCCCTCCTCGCCCCAGACCAGCTCTGCTCAGAAGGGGTTCCAGTGTAGTGCTGTGGCTTGTGGGTATTGCTGGCTAAGCTTAGTGTCTAGGCTCCCTGGCTTTGGGTTCAGTTATCTGTAGTCATCTCATTGTTGTTGAACATTACAATCACCTGGGAGGTTTTTGTTTGTTTGTTTGTTTTGTTTTTTAAAGCAACCTCCATCCCCAATGTGAAACTCAAACTCACAACCCAGAGACCAAGAGTCTTAGGCCTGGGGCGCCTGGGTGGCTGAGTGGGTTAAGGCCTCTGCCTTCGGCTCAGGTCATGATCCCAGCGTCCTGGGATTGAGCCCCACATCAGGCTTTCTGCCTGGTGGGGAGCCTGCTTCCTTCTCTCTTTCTGCCTGCCTCTCTGCCTACTTGTGATCTCTGTCTGTCAAATAAATACATAAAATCTTTAAAAAAAAAGAAAAGAGTCTTAGGCCCTACCCACTGAGCTTACCAGGTGCCCACCTGGGTGCTTTTAAAACTAGGTTGGTCCAGTGCTCACTTCAGCAGCACATATACTAAAACTAGGTTGGTCCAAGCCCAGTTGCAAACCAATTAAATGGGAAATTCTGCGTGATCTCATGAACCTACCCTATGATTTAACCTTCTAAATCTCTAAAAAGTCTATCCACTCCTCCTCACTTCCATCATCGCCGACTGGACTACAGAAATGCCAAATGGATCTTCCGCATGTTCATGCCACTGTCAGGGACCATTGCTGAAATGCACATCTAAATGAGTCACCTGCTTAAAATCCTTCAATGCCATCCCTTTTCTTCTTAGGAAAAGGACCAAAATAGTAACTTTTTACAGTGGAGAAACCTGACAGACACCAATGGAATTGAGAGATCAAGCTTAACAATACCGGTAACAAGGCATATAACTTCTGCTGAATTCTTGCCAGAAATGTAGAACCTCGAACCAATCCCAAGAAGACACCAGACAAGCTAAAATCGAGAGGCATCCTACGTACATTCCATATAATAAATGAGCAGGACTCTCCAAAAGTCTGAAGGTCACGAAGGATAAGACTGAGGAACTGTTACAGGTTGGAGGAGACCAAGGGGACACAGCAAAGAAACACAGTGTGGACCAGGATTGGATCCGGGAACAGAGAAAGGATATTAGGGGGAAATGGGTGAGATCTGGATAAGCCCTGCAGTGAATGGCATTGTACCCATTGTGATCATTGCACATGCTCATGTGAGTTGTTAGTCTTAGGGGAAGTTGGGTGAAATGACACCCAGATTAGAAAGGAAGAAGTAAAACTATATTTGCAGATGACACTTTATTTATAGAATATGCTAAAGAATCCACCAGAAAACCGACCAGGGCTCATGACAAACTCTGCCAACTTGCAGGGCACAAAAACCAGTCATGTTCCTATATATCAATGATGAACAAGCTGAAAAGGAAATTAAGAAAAACAATTCCATCTACAATAGCATCTAAAAGAATAAAATACCATGGAATGGGTTTAACCAACAAGTGAAAGACTAGCACACTGGGAACTATAAAATATTGCTGAAAGACATTTAGAAAAGACTTAAACAAATGGAAAGATATCTTGCATTCATGGGTGGAAAACCTTAGTATTGTTAAGGTGGGAATATTCCCCAAAGCAATCTACGAATTCAATGCAATCCCTATTAAAACCCCATAGCCCTTTCCCTGCCACCGCAGAAATGGAACAGCTGATTCTCACACTCGTATGGGATTTCAAGGGACCTTGAACAGCCAAAACAATAATTGAGAAAGAAAAAGTTGGAAGACTCACACTTTTGGATTTAAAACTTATCACACAGCTACAGTAATTAAAACAGTGTGGTACCGGGATAAGGACAGACACAGAGAATGATGGAACAGAATTGAGATTCCAGAAATACATCCAAAATACCCATAGTTGGTTGACTTTCAACGGGGGTGCCAAGAGCATTCAATGGGGGAAAGAATGGTCTCTTCAATGAATGGTGTTCTTATTCCATGTAAAAAATTAACTTAAAATGGATCAACAACATAAATATAAGAGCTAAAACCGTGAAACTACTAGATGAAAATATATGGGCGAATCTTGATGACTTTGGATTTGGAAGTGGCTTCTTTAACATCAAAAGCATAAGCAACATGAAACACTGGGTTTTGTAAAAATTAAAAACTTTTTTCCATCAAAGGACATTACTAAGAAAGTAAAAAGACAACCTACAGGGGTGCTTGGGTGGCTCAGTTGGTTAAGCATCTGCCTTCAGCTCAGGTCATGATCTCAGGGTCCAGTGATCAAGTCCCAGTCAGGCTCCTGGGTCAGCAGGGAGTCCACTTCTCTCTCTCACTATGACCTTCCCCCCTGCTCGTGCTTTCTCGTAAATAAATAAAATCCTTAAAAAAAAAAAATTAAAGACAACCTACAAAATGGGAGAATCTATTTTCAAATCATATATCTGATAAGAGTTTAATATCCGGGGCGCCTGGGCGGCTCAGGTGGTTAAGGGTCTGACTCTTGATTTCGGCTCAAATCATGATCTTGGGGTGTGAGATCAAGCCCCACATCAGGCTCCCTGCTCAGTGAGGAGTCTGCTTGAGATCCTCTCTCTTCCCTCTCCCTTTGCCCCTCCCCAACCCTACATGCTCTCTCTCTCTCTCTCAATAAATAAATAAATCTTAAAAAAAGGAGTTTAGGGGTGCCTGGGTGGCTCAGTGGGTTAAAGCCTCTGCCTTCAGCTCAGGTCATGATCTCAGGGTCCTGGGATCGAGCCCCGCATTGGGCTCTCTGCTCAGCAGGGAGCCTGCTTCCCCCTCTTTCTCTGCCTGCCTCTCTGCCTACTTGTGATCTCTCTCTGTCAAATAAATAAATAAATAAATAAATCTTTGAAAAAAAGAGTTTAATATCCAGAATATATTAAAAAGCTCTTACAACTCAACAACAAAGAGACAACATAATTTTTATTTATTAAAAAATATTTATTTATTCCAGAGAGAGAGAGAGCATGTGCACGCATGTGTGCGTGAGTGTGGGTTGGGGGGAGGCAAAAGGAGGGGGGAGAGAATCTCAAGCAGACTCTGTGCCGAGGTTGAAGCCCCACGTGGGGGCTCAACCCCACAACCTACCTGAGCAGAAACCAAGAGTCAGATAGCAGAAACCAAGAGTCAGATACTCATCAACTGTGCCACCCAGTGGCCCCCAAACAATGTAATTTTTAAAAATGAGCATTTGAATAGACATTTCTCCAAATAAGAGACAAAAATGGCCAATAAGCACATGAAGACATCTTCATCCTCATTGGTCATTCAGGAAATGTGGGTCAGAGTCACAGTGAGATGCCACTGCACATTCACTAGGATGCCTATAAAAAAAAGGAAATGAACAGCAAATACCAAGTGTTTTTGAGGGTGTGAAGAAATTGGAACCCTCGCACGTTGCTGGTGGGAATGCGAAGTGGTGTGGCCACTGTGGAAAACAGTTTGGTGCTTCCTCCAAAGGTTAACATAGAACTGCCACGTCTCAGTGCAGGCTGCTCTAACAATTTACTATAGACTGGGTGACTTAGACAACAAACACTTACTCTCACACTTCTGGAGGCTGGGAAGTCTGAGATCAGGGTGCAAACATGCTCGGGGGCTGGTGAGAGCACTTTTTCTGGCTTGGAGCTGGCTGCCTTCATGTCGCTTGCTCCTGTGGCAGAGAGAGGGGAGAGCCGTCTTGTGTTCTTACAGGAGCCCTAATCCCATCAACAGGGCTCCACTCCTAAGACCTACTATTTCCCAAACGGTCCACGCCCAAACGTCATCACAGTAGGGGAAAGGGCTTCTGCGTATGACTTTTGAGGGACACCATACAGTCCCATAGCGCCGTCTGAACCCAGAAAATTCCCTCCTTGGTGTATATCCAAAAAACCTGAAAACATACTCAAACATGCTTGTATTAGAGCGTTCAGAGCAGTATTATTCACGAGATCCAAAAGGTAGAAAAGATCCAAATGTGATCATCAACAGATGAATGGATAAATAAAATGTATATTTCATATAATGGAATATTATTTATCCATAAGAAGGAATGAAGTTCCGATATTTGCTACAACATGGAGGAACTTTAAAAACATGGTCCAATATCCAACCACAGCCGCTAAAAAGCCTTCTTTGGGTCCTCAACGGCTCCTAGGGTCTCTTTCCTGATTCAGTGACATTTGTCAGGTCACCTGTTATGGATCAGATTAGATCCTGGCCCTCAGGCTGCATAAAACTTGTGTGGGTGAGAAGATGAAACAGATCAAATACACAAACAAGCCATAATGACATGCAACACTTATCTGGAGGTCTGTGCGAATTGGAAGGGGTCATTAAATGTGCCTGGGGGAGAGAGGCAGCCTCTGAATGGCGAGGAAGAGGATGAAGAGTTCCTGGTACGGAGAGGGTATCCTGGTATCCTGGGGTCAGCGACAAAGGGCTGCAGCACATGGCTCTGGGGAATGGGGAGGAGGTGGGCAGAGGTTGAGACCAGGGCAGATGGTGAGGCCAGATTGTGCGTGGCAGGGGAGGACTCTGGGCCACGTCTTGGAGGTCACAGTGGACTGGTTACAGCAGGTTTCGTGATCTGGAGTGGCCTTCAGAGGCTCTGGGCATGGCTTGAAGCTGTGTGCAATAAAATTGTGTGTGCAAATGTGCCTTCTGCTGGGGAGGGTCCTTAGCCGTCATTACATTCTCCAAGGGGTCTGTCCCCAACGAGGTTACGAAGTTGACTGTTAGCCAAGCTGATTATGGTTGTTCTCCCCCAGCATCCCCGGTTCCAGCCAGGCTGGGCTCCTCTCCACTCCCCAGCACGAGGCTGGTGCCAGGCCCAGGCTTACTGCCTGAAACACCTGTTCTCTCCTGGCCTCCTGGCTCACCCTTCCCACTCAGGGGGCCGTCCCCAGCAGCCTTTAGCCCCTGAGCCACCTCTGAGTCATGGCTGTTGGGCTCCCATGTTTGAGTCTGTCTGTCTCCTCTGCAGAGGGCCACACCTCCCTGCCTCCGTGTCTAAACCCGCTCCAGTCTTGTTCCAGCTCCGTCCACTCCTGATACAGCCCTCAAATGTCACCTGTGCATGATGAGTGGCATCCCCACTGCCAGATCTGAAGTCCCCTCCGGGTGTTGGCTCTTCCACTTCCTCCTCCTCTTCTTCTGAAAAGCTCTCCTCTTTCCACCTCCTGACATTGCACCTGCGTGTTGGGGTCTCTTCCTGCTTCTGCAATCACTGCTTTTTCTGTTTTGTTTTGTTTTCCCCAACTTTTCTGTGTTTCTCTTTAAAGATTGTGGGTCTAAAAAAATAGGTAATTCATGCACCTGGGAAAAAAAGTCAAACAGAACAAAAGAACAGGGATGCCGGGGTGGCTCAGTGGGTTAAATGTCTGCCTTCGGCTCAGGTCAGGATCCCGGGGTCCTGGGATCGAGCCCCGCATCGGGCTTTCTGCTCAGCAGGGAGACTGCTTCCTTCTCTCTCTCTCTGCCTGCCTCTCTGCCTACTTGTAATCTCTGTCTGTCAAATAAATAAATAAAATCTTTAAAAATAAAAAATTCCCCAAAATCTTCTCCCAGGGGCAACTCTTATTACTACCTTTTAAAGTCCTATATGATAGCTGCTTGTATACATGACTACTGAACACATAAAATGTGGCTATTTGAATTTATATATATATATGTATATATATATATGTATATATATAATTTTATTTTATTTATTTTTTAAAAAGATTTTACTTATTTACCTGACAGACAGAGATCACAAGTAGGCAGAGAGGCAGGCAGAGAGAGAGGAGGAAGCAGGTTCCCCACCAAGCAGAGAGCCCAATGCGGGGCTTGATCCCAGGACCCTGGGATCATGACCTGAGCCAAAGGCAGAGGCTTTAACCCACTGAGCCACCCAAGCGCCCCTATAACTTTATTTTTAAAAATATTTTAAAATGTATTTGTCAGAGAGAGAAAGAGAGAGAGCACACAAGCAGGGGGAGCAGGCAGAGGGAGAAGCAGACTCCCCACTGAGCACGGAGCCCGATGCAGGGTTCAATCCCAGGACCCAGGAGTCATGACCTGAGCTGAAAGCAGACTCTTTTTTTTTTTTTTTAAAAGATTTTATTTATTTATTTGAGAGAGAGAGAGAGAGAGAACATGAGTGGAGAAAGGTCAGTGGGAGAAGCAGACTCCCTGCTTGGCAGGGAGTCTGATGTGGGACTTGATTCCGGGACTCCAGGATCACGACCTGAGCTAAAGGCAGTCACTTAACCAACTGAGCCACCCAGAAGCCCTGAAAGCAGACTCTTAATGACTGAGCCACCCAGATGTCCCTGAAATATATACATATATATATATATATACATACATATATATATATATATATTTTTAAACATTTTAGATTTAAAGATTTTGGAGAGAGAGAGAGTGCAAGCAAGCTGGGGAGGGGCAGACAGAGAGAGAGAGAGAATCTTGCACGGACTCTTTGCTGAGTATGGACTTGGAAGCAGGGCTCCTCCTCACGACCCTGAGATCATGACCTGAGATCAGGATCTGAACCTGAGCCAAAGCCAAGAGTCAGATGCTTAACCGACTGTGCCACCCAGGCGCCCCTGAAGTCTGTTTTAAGCGTAAGATACATGCCAGATTTCAAAGACTTAGTACAAAAAAAAAGAATATAAAATATCTTTTTAGTTATCTTAAAATACACAATTATAACTCAATCAACCTGGAAAAAGTAATTTAAAACATTGATTAAATGTTAAAATGATACTATTTTAGATATATTGGGTTGAATAAAATATATTAAAATTAGTTTCACTTGTTTCTTTTCATCTTTTAATGGGTATGCTGAGAAAAGTTAAGTTACATAGTTTGCTTCCATTTGTGGCTAACATAATTTATCCGCCTCCATTGTTCTAGAGCTAGACTCTGCACTTACAAGCATGGATGTATTTCTTTAAAAATGCAATACATATGGGACCCCTGGGTGGCCCAGTCGGTTTGGCTCAGGTCATGATCCCAGGGTCCTGGGATCGAGCCCTGCATTGGGCTCTCTGCTCCCCAGGGAGTCTGCTTCTCTTCCTCTCCCTCCGTTCCCTGTCCCACGGGCTGTTGTGCGCGCTCTCTCACTCAAATAAATAAAATCTTTTTTTTTTAAGATGTTATTTATTTATTTGACAGAGAGAGAGACTACAAAGCAGGCAGGCAGAGAGATGGGGGGAAGCAGGCTCCCCGTGGAGCAGAGAGCCCAATGTGGGGCTCGATCCCAGGACCCTGAGATTGTGACCCGAATCGAAGGCAGAGGTTTAACCCACTGAGCCACCCAGGTGCCCCATCAAAATCTTTTAAAAAAGATTAAAAAACACACAAAACCACAATTCACAAATAGCATGATAAGTAGACTTCTGTAAATTTCTTTTTGTACTCAAGCATCTTTCTCAGAAATTATATATTGGTTTATCTTAGCTTACCTAGTTTTTTTTTTTTTTTAAGATTTTATTTATTTATTTGACAGATCACAAGTAGGCAGAGAGGCAGGCAAAGAGAGAGAGAGGAGGAAGCAGGCTCCCTGCTGAGCAGAGAGCCCGATGCAGGGCTCGATCCCAGGACCCTGAGATCATGACCTGAGCCGAAGGCAGAGGCTTCAACCCACTGAGCCACCCAGGCGCCCCACCCTACCTAGTTTTTGTAATGTCTGCATAGCATTCCCTTAGATGACTGCGCTAGCATTTCTGTAACCAGGTCTCTCTTGATGGGCACCTAGACTGTTCCTGATCTCTGAATGCTATCGCAGCACTATGAGTCCATGAGTATACTGGAACCTACCTCTTTAGGCACGTGGGCGAGGATATCTGCAGCGTGAATTCCTAAAAGGCGATTTTCTACCAGTGGGTGTTCTTGGAGTCCTGGGGATGGCATATCTCTGTGGGTCCTGCAGGACGGACCAGTCCATGGTGGATTATTTGTTTAACAGAAATCTCAGATGTGAAGTTCGGGGCTGGAAGGAGCCTCAGAGTTCACTATGCATTTGTTTACCTTACAAACATTTTCTGAGCTCCCTTGGGGCTGGGGGGTTGGTTCACAGATAAGCAGATGGCGTCTCTGCCTTGAGGAGGGCATGGTAGAATAAGGAGACATGCACAGACAGAAACAGATGATTGAAGTCAGGGGCTTTCAGAGGGTACGTGTGAGATGCAGAGGGAGCATTTTATAGAGGATGAAACCGAAGCCCACATACCAAAGTGACTTTACTGGGGTCACTGGAGTGGACCTCTTCTCCTCTTTAGAGCAGAAGCTTCTTGAGAATCAGGAGCTTAGGTGTTTTCCATCTGCTGTGAACTTGATCTCTCCTTCCTCTGAATCAGTATGTATTAGTCATTATGAATGCAATGGGCACCGAGATTGGCATTTTCATACCTGATCTCATGTAAATGTCTCAACAGCCCTTGAGGTAGGTGGTTGTCCCCTGACATTAGCGTCCCGTCCACTCCTCCACTCAGAGCCCACGTCTGCTCCACTCCTCTAGCCCCTTGCTGGCAGTTCTTCATGGTGAGGTGTGACCAAGAGGTCATCCGAGGGCTCCAGGCAGAGAGCACACTGGGGATCAAGGATTCATCCTCGGGATCAAGGATTCATCCTCTGGATCCAGGATCCAGGCTCTGGTGCCAACTCCAGGACCACTATTGCCTGGATGACCTTGAGCAGTAAGTGTCTCCGTTTCCTTACCTGCATGAGTTGTAATGATAGTCTCTACCTCGGCGAGCTTGAGGGTGAGGACTGAAAAGATGAAGCATGTACCATGCCTCCACTGCGTCCCGGGCTGCTCTAAGTGTCCCCAGATGGAGGCTGTGTCTGTGGGGCCGGCTACAGAATCGTGGAATCAGGCCTGGAAACCTCAAGCATCTCTTTTGTTATGTTGTCCCTGTTTTATTGTATTCATTTATTTTTTTTAAAGATTTTATTTATTTATTTGACAGACAGAGATCACAAGTAGGCAGAGAGGCAGCCAGAGAGAGAGGAAGGGAAGCAGGCTCCCTGCTGAGCAGAGAGCCTGACGTGGGGCTGGATCCCAAGACCCTGGGATCATGACCTGAGCCGAAGGCAGAGGGTTTGACCCACTGAGCCACCCAGGCGCCCCTGTATTCATTTATTTTTTAAGATTTTACTTACTTATTTGAGAGAGAGAGAGACAGTGTGGGAGAGCAGGAGGAGGAGCAGAGGAAGAGGGAGACGCAGGGGCTCGACCTCACGACTGTGGGATCAGGACCTGAGCCAAAACTAAGAGTAGAAGGCGTAACCAGCTAAGTGACCCAGGTGCCCCATCCCTGTTTTATAAGCTTTTGTCTATCAAAAGTATTTTAGTCAGATGGTATGTATGGTCTTTGGAAGAGCTTTTCAAAGTAGCTCATGGCGGGGTGCGCCTGGGTGGCTCAGTGGGTTAAGCCACTGCACTGCCTTCGGCTCAGGCCATGATCTCAGGGTCCTGGGATGGAGTCCCACATCCGGCTCTCTGCTCAGTGGGGAGCCTGCTTCCCTTCCTCTCTCTCTGCCTGCCTCTCTGCCTACTTGTGATCGCTCTCTGTCAAATAAATAGATAAAATCTAAAAAAAAAAAGTAGCTCATGGGGTCAATGGATGGAAGGATAAACAAATTATGGTGTATCCATACAACAGAATATTGTTCAGCCATAAAAAAAGTTAAGTACTGATGCATGCTACAATGTAGATGAACCTGAGAAACGTTATGTTAAGTGAGAGAAGTCAGACACAGAAGGTCACACACAATATGATTCCATATGTGAAATATTCCCAATAGGGAAATCCATAGAGACAGAGCTTACATTGGTGGGGGCCGGGGCAGGGGGAGGGGGCAAGGGGAGCAGCAGCCTAATGGGCGTGGGATTGCATTTTGGGGTGATGACAGTGTTTTGGACCTGGATAGAGGAGGTGGTTGGGCAACACTGTCAATGCACTAAATGCCACCAAATTGTTCGCTTTAAAATGGTTAATTTCATGTTAGGAGAATTTCACTTCAATTAAAAAAAATAGCTCGTGGGCCCTCTTTCCCCAGGGACTTAAGGACTCCAATTAAGACTGTATTAGAAACCACTAATCCTTTTGCATTATAAAGGGACAGCCTAGGGAGATGGAGGGGAAAGACTCTCCTGGGGACACAGAGCTGGTCCCAGCTAGAATAGAGCGAGAATGCAGATCCCATTCACAGAACAGATCTTTACTGAGAAAGAGTCCCTGTTCTAAGCACCGAGGATTCAGCCAGCCATGAGCAAGACCCGGGAGTCCTTATGGAGTTTCCATGCAAACTCCATGAGGAAGGCTGACAAGCACAGGTAATAAGAGGTCAGGCAGGGATAGAGCTTCGAAGAATGACAAGGCAGGTAAATGGTTAGGGGTGAGGTGGCTAGAGAGGGTCTCTAAGAGGAAGCGACATTTGTGCGAGCCAAGCAGAGCAGGTATCAGGTGGAAGGACCAGGACCAGCAGGTGCAAAGACCCCACCAGACAAGTGTACGCTTGGTGTGGTAAAAGGACCAGTGGGGAGGCCGTCTCCAGTTGCATCATTTCTGAAGAAAGGAGACTCATTCTGCCCTGGAGAACATAGTAGACTGTTCCCTGCTTAATAGACGCTGAGTCAATATTTAACTGATGCTCACTGATGGAAGGCGGTTGGGAGGCTGAGCAGAGTCTGGGGAGGGAGTGGGAGTGACACAGGCTTCCTGGCTGATGGGGACAGTGGCACAGCTCCCAGCTCACCAGCCTGGCTCCTGGCCCCCCACCCTTGAGTGGGGGGGTCCTGGCAGGCAGCTCCCTGAGGCTTCCTGGGCAGACTGCTAAGGTGGCCAGGGGGTGTTTTAAGTGGCACGGAGCCCAGCAGCACCCCCAGGATGCTTGTCTTTAATTGGCGCTTCTGAGTGTGGCATCGCCCATAGGCCACCCGCTCATCGCTTCTCCCCTTGCAGGCTTGGGGCGCAGGGAAAGAGGGGGTCTGGAGCTGTCAGGGGGTGCTGGGTAGAGGGCTAGTGAGTTCTGAGATGTTTCTCTGCTCAGATAACGAGAGGCAGCCCATGCCCACATTTGGGTAAAGGAGAGGAAGAAGAATTGTCGCAGCCAAGAGTGGAGGCTGATCTCTGCTGCGTATTTACTTTCCTACCCACCTTGCTGGGTTGATGGGATTTGAGGCACAGAGGGTGAAAGACTGAAGACTTGACAGTTAATTTTAAGGTTCCCCAACTTCCCAGCTGGTGGGGTGATTTGCCTTCTCTCTCTGAGCCTCACTTTTCCTGTCTATAAAATATGGATTAATACGAAAAAGAGTAAGCCCAGTAGTTGGGCCTGTGAGGGCATTCAAGTCTGAATCCGAGTCTGAAACCTGAGGTCACCTTTCATTTCTTGTCTGTGGTCAAGCAGATCCCCACTTCGTCCCACCTAAGCAGGCAGCCCTCTGTGGGGACCTCTGCTCCAGCACCATCTCTCCCAACTTCCTTTGGTGACACGCAGGTCCCCTGCATGGGCGGTGGCCGCTGACCTGCCCCCTGCGCGTGGGGCAGCATTTTGGGGAACAGAGTGGAAGCAGGGCTCTGCCCTCATGCTTTCCTGTGTCTCTGGTGCCACCACCAGCCCCAACCATGACCACTTGCTCTACCTCCCAGACCCTGGCAATTTTGTTTCCCAAGGTTCCTGCTCCCTTTCTGGACATCTGTTCTGGATCGCACCTAAGTAGGCTATAGGGTCCTCTGGCTCTGTCCTTCCTGCCTCTCACTGGCCACTCAGGAGGGGACAGAAGCTTGTTCTTGGTCTTCACCCACCAGGTGGCTTGACAGGTTCTGGGCAGGTTTACTGGGTTTCTTGAATTACAGGGAATAGTTGCTAAAATGCATTGTGGGTAAAACATTGTGGTTCTCTCTCCATGATCTTAACCCCTACCCAGCGTCATTTAGGGAAGGGGAGAGGAAAGAAGCAATGGGAGAAGACAAGGAGGGGAAGGGGTGGGAGAGATATATATCTGACTCTTGTGGCAGCAGACTTGGGCAGGATGGGGTAATGGCCAAGGCACGTGGACAGTCGAGCCAGACGGCCTGAGTTCTAGCTTCCCAGCTGCTAGCTTGTGACCAAGGGCAGTTTCTTTATCTGCTTGGACATCAGTTTCTTTTATTTATTTATTCCTTTTTTAAATATATATTTTTAAGTATTTTATTTATTTATTTGTCAGAGAGAGAGCGTGAGAGTGAGAGAGAGTGTACAAGCAGGGGTAGCAGCAGGCAGAGGGAGAAGCGGGCTCCCTGCTGAGCCAAGAGCCAATGTGGGACTCGATCCCAGGACCCTGCGATCGTGACCTGAGCCAAAGGCAGACGCTTCACTGACTGAGCCAGCCAGGCGCCCCTATTATTATGTTTCAATTTATGTAGTTTAATTTGTTTTTGTTCACGTAAATTGTCCTCTATCTGGGCATCAAAATAAACTTTCGAAAGAGATTGAACAGATTTCTAACCGTATTAGAGTCTTCCTTTATAATAATAGTTATTACTGGCTCTAGGCTTTTAAAAATTATGGTACAAAACACATAATATAAAATCTATCATTTTGTCCACTTTGAAGCAGACAGTTCATTAGTGTTAAGTCTATTTACGACGTTGTGCAACTGGTCTCCAGAACTTTTTCATCTTGCAAAATTGAAACTCCATGCATGTTAGACAACTCGCCATTTCCTCTCCCTGCATCCCTTGGCAAACCAATTCCACTTTCTGTTTCTGTGAGTCGGACGACTCTGGGTGCCTCTACAAGTGGCATCTTGGAATACTTGTCTTTTTGTAACTGGCTTATTTCACTGAGCGTGATGTCCTCAAGCTCCATTCACGTTGTAGTGATCGTCACAACATCCAGGAAGTTTTGCAGGACCGAGTGAGAGCTGATGGGGGATCTTGGACTGGGGTTTGGCCACAGAGATGGGGAGAAGCAGACAGATCAGGGAGATTTGGGGGAGGTCAAGTGGCAGGGTCTGGTGAAGGTGAGGTCTCCAGCCTTGACCTTTAAAGGTGGCAGTGGCCAGTCCAGTGGCTCTGTGACTTGTGTGCTCTTTTGGAGGATGGGTGGAAGTGGCCCAGGGCCTGATTGGGGAGCACCGGAAATTGAGAAAGAACCTCTTCTCTCTTCTCTGCCCAGAGCTCTGAGGAAACCAGAAGGGATGAAAGCAAGCAGCCTCTCCGGCTTCTTTACCCCCTTGCTTATATCTTCCTACGGAGCGCAGACCTCGCCACGGTCTTTGGGGCATCCTCGATGACAGGGAGGAGGAGGTGTGTGACAGTCCTACGCTCTGTCCCTGTTAACCCCCGGAGATCTACTCTGCTGCCTCTGGTCTGTGTTATCCTCCACCCGCCCACCTAGAGACACCACCCGCCCCCACCCAGGCTCCTGTGTCCTCCAAAAAATGGTTGGTTCTCCCCTCTGAGAAAGAAATTGCAGCACAGGGAATCCTGACCCGGACCCTCTTTGGTCGGGTGGCATCTACTGAAAGCTGGAGGCCCCGCGCCTCACCCAGGGATGCTGGGATCCGATGTGAACCCCACCGTCCGAGGAGCAAACAGCTCCATGGATGGGGCCGTCTGAACGGGAGCCATGGTGGTTCATGAGAGGGGCAGATAGTTCTGTTTGGTTTGGGTGTGGGTGTGTGCGTGGGAGGAGGGGTAGTTGCCAGAAAGGGCTACAGGGAAGATGGGATTTTCTAGAACTGAGTCTTGGCAGATTTTCATCAGCTTGAAGGAAAAGGTCAGGGGCGGAGGCAGATCAGGGAACCCAGGAGCCAGGCCCGGGTCCTCAGCCTGCTACCAGCTGAGACTGGCTGAGGGGTTTCCAAGGTCAAGAAACACCAGGATGAGGGCTTTCATCTCTCTGGCTGTGTAGGGTGGGGGTGAAGTGGGGGTGGGGAGCCAGAAACATCTGGCGGGGAAGACATTTAGGGTGGTGGGACAATATTTCCCACAGAGAACTGACTGGAAAGCCCAGGCTGCTGTAGGAGGCCAGTGTGCACTCGCACAGCAGACGCAGAAACCCTGTGGGGCGCTCACCACCAGGAGCCCAATTTTCCCGAGGGGAGAACGCCCCAGGGGGCCCGGAAGCAAGGCTGTGAGCTGGGCAGTCTGGCTCCAGATCAGCGACTGTCATCCCTTCTGTGTCTCACCCAGGTGGCTGGGACAGGGCTGGAGGGAAGAAGAAAGGAAGATGGCCAGGAGTCGGCCTCAGGAGTTGGGATGGGGAAGAAGTGGGGGGCCCTGGGGGCTGATGAGGGAGGGTGTGGGGCAGTAGGCGATGGGCAGGTGAGGGTGGGACCCCGCAGTCTCCCAGAGGCCCCGGTCCCCCTCACGGAGCTGTGGAACCGGGAGGAAAGAGGGCCTGGCCAGCCTCAGTCTCTCCCCCCGGAAGGGACAGGAGTGCCATGGCCTGGTGCCCTGAAGATGCTGTCAGCACAGCCCAGCCCTGCCCACACTCCGGGCTCTGCCCACCGCTGTACACATGTCTGCTGTCCTCTCCGTCCCCTTCCTGGCCACTGCTCAGGCACCCTGCGCTCTGGCAATTTCTTTCTTTGTTATTTCCTCATGGAGCTAGAAGTGGCTTTGAAGCCTGCCTGGTTCTTTAGAGGGAGAGAGGTAAAAGCAGTTCAAGGGATGTAGGTTGGAAATGCAGATGGGCTGCAGGAGTGCCTCCCGGCACCCCCCCAACGCCTGCTCAGAACATCTGAGTGTCTCCGTGGGGCACCCCCGCCCCGAAAGTACTGCCTCCCCTGCTTGCAGAGAGGATGTGAGAGCACCCGGGGGAGGGGAGTCTGCTGTGAGCTTGGGTCAGGCAGGGCCAGGCGGGACTGTCATCCTCCCGCCCCACCCCTGCCATTCCACCAAAATAGAAGGACCCAAGTGTCAGCCCCAGGGAGGGAGGCCTTTGAAGCAGGAAACAGCCCGGGAGGGAAGGCTGAAGGAAGCGGGCGTGTTAATATTCACAGGGCAGCATCGGTCATCCGTGGGTTTTCTGTGTTTTCACGGCAGGAGGACAATTACCAGCCTAGCTTAGCAATCCCACAGCCCGGGAGGTAAGGCCTGCACTTGGCTTAACAAATTATTGGGTGACCTTGGGCCACGCACCTCCCTCTTTGGGCCTGGGTTTTCTCCTTTGTAGCATGGGGGCCTGTGACTAGGTCCTTTCCTACTGTGACTTTCAGGATTTGCTTCCGTGACAACTTGGGTCACAGATCCGTGTCTCAGCACGCGCTCCCCCGCCCCCCCCCCGCCCCCATCGTCTGGGTGGCCTGGGAGGTGCGCAGAGACGCTGACGGGAGCGTAATGCTGGGAGGCGGGTGGGTTTGCCTAAAGCCCCCTTTCTGGGAGGTGGTCAGGGCAGCTCAGGTGTGGACCAGTGCATTTGGGGTAGGGGAGCTGCTAACCCTTTATTCCTGGGGAGCCAGCTGGGGGCTACTGTTGGAGGGCTCAGGGGTCAGGAAAGGGAAACATTTGCCCCCAAATGACTAGTTTGGAAATGTTTCAACGTTTTGACAAGCCGTGGAAGCGTTTGGGAGACCTGCGGACTGCCAGCCTTGTGGTGTGGACGGACTGACTGACAGGAAAGTCTGCCAGGGCCCCAGGGGCAACTTTCTTGCTGTTTCCACGATCAGAAAAATTCCTTTCCCTTGGAACTGGTGACAGGTCACTGTTTCCACTTGGCCCAGCCTCCCAAGGCCTGTGGCCACAACAAGGGAGGCTTCCCCCCAACCCCGGTCCACACACACAGCACTGTACTCCGTGGCCTCGCCACCGCAAGAACTTGCCCAGCAGTGGCCCGCACCACGGGCTGGGCAGCGTCGCACTGGGTCTGCTGTGGCCGCCTCCCTCAGCCATCTTCCCTCCCCTGTGGGGGCCTGCTTGGCACCCCCTCCCTCCTGGCCCCCAGGCCGCAGATGAGGACTTTCCCCTATGCTCTTCCTGTCTAGCGGAGGAGAAAGCTGGGGTGGAGTTGCAGGGCGGTGGGGTGGGGTGGGAGGGGGCGGTGCAGCCAGGAGCAGGTGCAGTTGAAGGGGCAGCTGGCAGGGGCTGGCGGGGAGACCCTGGATTCTTTGTGCTGGGCTCCTTCTCTGCTTGCTGCCCCGACTTCCCTGTGCAGCAATTTCACTTTCTATTTTAAACAGTTTAGGTTGGTTGCTTCCCTGCCTTCCCGCTGGGTGTTTATAGTGAGGAAAATAATTGGTAATATTTGCACAGATGTGCTGGCACTGCGGCTCGTCACGGGCACCTTTACCCAGGGGACCCTCCCTGCCCCCCGCACTCCTGCCAGCCTGAGAAGTCAGTCTGGGGGGCTGGTGGTGACAGCAAGCTCCCCCACTCCCGGGAGCCTCAGGCAGAGCTGGGAAGCAGGAGGCCGACAGTGCCCTAGGTGTGCCCAGAGGCAGGCCTCAGCAGGACGGGGAGGGGGCCCTGCCCCTGCTGCCAGGACTAATCCCCAACCCTGGGCTCTGGGATGCGCCCTTCCTAGGGGGCTGTGTGGGAGGGAAGCCCCTGGGGGCTCTGTTTCTGATTTCATTTTCTCCTGCAGAGCCTGCATTTGCTCCTGGGGTAAAGGAGGGGGTACAAAGGCAGGGGAGCAGGACCAAGGTGAACACAGGAAATCATCTGGCTTCTTCTTCGAACCATTCTGGAGGGCAGGGAAGGAGGCAGGTATCACGTGGGCCACGAGGCAGGGCCTGGACCGCTGTGTGTGCTGCACACCGCCCGTTCTGGGGCCCAGCCAGACTGGCCATGGGGTGAGACCGCACGGCGGGCAGGGCCAGGGGACACGCCTCAGCCACCCGGTCTCCTTCATTCCTTGCACGCGTGTGTGCTGCGTGTGTGGGTGCGTCTGAGGTTGTGGGTCTACAGTATTTGTGTGCCTGTGGGCTGTACCGGTGTGTGTGTGTGGGGGGCTGCCTGCCTGGGCCTGCGGGGATGTATGTGCATGCGTGTGGGTACATGGGTGTGCGCATGTGTGCTACATATATGTACCCGTGTACATGCATGCATGTGCCTCGGTTCGGGTGCCCCCAGAAACCCAGGCAGAGACAAGGATTCAATTGCAGGTAGAGAAGCCCAGAGAGCATGGTAAGGGGAGTGAGGAAGAAGGTCGGGGGAGGAGGGCAGCCAGGGAGGGCCATGGTCTCCAGCAAACCCCTGCCTTGGGCATCTGACAGTCAATCGCGGGGGAGTCACGGGAGCCAGAGGGCCCCCTTCCAGAGGTCAGAAAGCCACCAGTTCCCATCTGTCACCGGTTGACGCCTCTTGACTCGGCTGGTGGCTCTCGGGCACTTCGGCTTGTCCTTGGCCTAGTGTCACAGAGTTCCCGGGGGGGTGGGGTGGGAAGCCTCCCGTGTGTGGAGCTAAGTGCTGAGGGGATCTCTGTAACACCACCGGTCCGCAGCTCTGTGGTGGGTGTGGCAGGTGCAGTGATGCGCCCCCCTCAGGGCCCCTGCAGGAATGACGGGCTTGGTCCTCTAGTGGCTGTAGGTGCCTGGCAGACAGCCTCAGAGCAAGCCCCCTGGGGGGCTGCCCCAGCTGAAGACAGCCTCCTCGCTCAGGCCATTCTCTTTTTCTGGGTGGCCCATATCCAACGACCATTTGCTGAGGGGGTATAAAGGCCTGGCCCTTTGTCCCAACTTGGGTCAACCCTGAAGGGTATCCTGGCTCCAGACCCCACTGCATTCGGGGCTGCCTTGCAGCCTGACCTCCCCTTGCCCAGATCTGCCTCCTTCTCCCTTCCCCGGACGATCTCCCAAGGGCAGCCCGTCATACATACTGGCACTGATCTCTGTCTCAGGGGCCTCCAGCCCGCACAGCACACGTGTGTATAAGCAAGCAAAGCTGCATCTCACCAGCAGGCACGTGCAGGTGCGGGGTGAGCCGCTCCTACTTCCCCCAGGACCCTCCGTGCACAGTCATTTAGGAACCATCTAGAGCTGGTCCTTCTGCCGGTCCAGGCAGGCTCCTGGGGGCCTGGAAGTGAGAGGATGCTGGTGTGGACCCTGGGGCCTGAGGTGGAGATGGCTTCTTCCCCGCACTGTCCTGGAGCAGTGCTCAGGAGGGGGGTTCATGCGGGTACATGGAGGGGGGTACAGGGGGTACATGATAGGACTTAAGAATGGGCACCAGGGGACTGGGGCTCCTTGCCCCCCCCCCCCAGGCCCTGCATCCCCTCCTGATAGCTGCAGGCAGCTCAGTGAAGCCTCACTCACCCCTCCGCCTGACCTCTCTAGCCTAGAAGGGATTTTTGCTTAGGCATGGATGTTGTCTTGTCTCGCATGGCACCACAGAGTGGTGCCGACTACCACTCTGCATCCGGGCTACTCTGAGCAGAGACGTCCTGGGACAGGGGACTGGCGGGGTACCCTGACCACCCCTCCTGCTATGGCCTTCTGGAGAAGACTGCCAGGGCCCAGAGCAGCCACGATGGGGCTGGAGGTCAGTCTTGGAGGTCAGTGGGCTGTGGGTAAAGGTGGAGGCAGGCAGGGACATTAAGAGGCCAGAGGGCACTCGGTGTTACAGAAATGTTTATTACAAGGATAAATATGTACAACAATGGGATATTAAAACTGCTGATCCTGGGCCTGTGGGACTTCAGGGGATGCAGGGAGTGGGAGGGGAGGGTTGTGGGATGAGATAGGTCAGTGGCGGATTCACAGCTCTGGGCTCTGGATGTAGCCTGGGAACGACCTGGTCCCCAGATCCCGCACAGTTGGGTTTTTTGCTTGAGCCTACACAGTCCTGCCCTCCTGGCTGCCTGGATGCTTCTAAAATTCTGGATGTTCCCTATTGGCTGGGGGCGTTGAGAGTAGCTCTGGGTAGGGATGTCGGTGAAGGAAGCTGGCCAGGGGCCCACCACTGACCCCCAGCATTCAGAAGTGGGAAGACATCACTGGTCTTTGAGACACATGCTGTCCAACCTCTTTCTCTGAGTGTGTGGAGCCCTCAGAAATGGCTGTAGTTTGGCTCTAGCCCAGATGCTCAAGGCAAGATCCAAATATCTTGGTAGATTCCTGCCATGTCCCTGTTCATGAATACCAAGGGCTATGGGAAAACAAATTCCCTGGGTATATTTTCCTCATCCCTCTAGACCTTGCTCAAGGGACACCTCTTCCAGGAAGACTTCTGAGCACTGCTGGCTGCTCAGCAGCCATGTTAGTCCTATATCTCTCCCCTCATTTATACTCACTATGTCCCAGGGTCTCTCCTCATTGCTTTCTCAGAGGGCCAGATCCGGGGCCCTATGCTTCTTGGCTGGTGGGCCGATGACACTCTCTCTGGGATGGCATTAGCTCAGGGCCACCCAGGAGGAGCCTAGAAAAGGATGATGGGGATGGGGACAGAAAATGTTGGAGTGGAGAGGCCCATGTGGACTGGCAATGTCTCAGGACTTTGTCATCACATCTGCCTTTAGTTCCTACGCAAGGAAGTTCAGAGAACCTGCCTTGCTTGCACTTTACATGGCTGGGATGCTTCTTTATCTATAATCTATGATGTCTCATAAACCCATAGGGGAGAGCCAGAAAGAGCTAGGGGGCCCCTGTGTGTCTGTATATTTCCCTCTTGGTTGGCTGGGGTGTTGGCCTCAGGGGGCCAGAGAGTGGAGTTGGGGAAGCTCAGATTGTCCCCAGAGTGGAGATGCTCATTAGTGGAAAGAACTGGGTCAGATCCCCTGCCCCCAGGTGTCCTTTTCTCTTCCAGTAACCTCCAGTTTTTTCTCTGCAGAGAGGCTGGCCGAGCAGGGGAGTGGGCCGCTGGCAGGAGAGGCGACCCTCTCGGGTGGGCAGAAGAGGCTGAGCTCCCGGCTAGCCTCAAGCCAGAGGTAGGTCCTGCCTGGATGGCTTGGTGGGCAGCCCTACCCTCTCCTGCTTCCTGACATAGCCTGGGCTAGCGGGTGGTGGCCCTGGCTTTGCTCTGGGGCCAGAGGGCCAGGGACGAGAAGGGACAGCGGAGCCCTGCAGGCTGCAGCCTGGGAGGCCTCTCCCACAAGCTGGGGTGGCGGGTTGTCTTGAGGGGCCTGGATGCTCCTGAAGGTATGTGACCTCAAGCCCCATTGTCTCTTCAGGCGGAGCCGGGGCATCAGGATGCCAGGCCCTCCTGGCCACTAGCCATGGCCGTTCTGGGACATGTAAGCTGCCAACGCCACCACCACGGCCACATAGAGACCGGCGCCCACGGCAATGGAGAGTGTGGCTAGGAAGAGGGCCCTGCGGGAGGTGGTGCTGGCCAGGCGGAAGTCTCCCTTGGAGATGGCCTTGCTGGTCTAGGGAGAGAGAGGCGCTGGTGAAAGGGACATCCCCACCTCGGGCAACATAGCCCCAGCCCGCTGGGCTCCAACCCCCTCCTGCACAGAGGCCTCCCCATCCTGCCCCATCTTTGGTCAAGCCCTCCGGTGGAGGGAAGGGGCTGGAGCAGATGCCCTGTGCCCCTCATGCTCTTACCCCCTGGGAGAAGTAGAAGGCAGCGATGCCCAGGGGCCAGAAGCAGCAGAGCATGGAGAAGATAGTAAGGCCCAGGTGGTCCCTGGGGGGCAGGGCCACGAAGTTGTCTTCACTTTCACTGTCCGTCCAGGTCACATCACTCTGCAAAACACAAGTGGGCTTTTGCAACCAGAGCCTTCACGGGTGGCAAGCCCGTGATCCTTCACGGGTGGCAAGCCTGTGGGGCCACGGGTAGCATCGTCTGCTGTGGGTGGGAGTGACCGGGCTCCACTCTTTCTACCCGAAGCCTTAACTGTGACCCACTGATTCCCTCCTTAGGAATTGGCACAAGCATACAAAGAAAGAATGCAAGTGTGTACGTATAGGCACACGCATCATCAGATGGTAATTGTGAAAGAAGGGAAGAGTCTCAGCGCCCAATGACCAGGAGATCGAATTATAAGTGATGGGAGAACGTACACAGTGACACCATGGAACCCTTAAAGATTGCCTTGTAGACAAATGTAAAATGACATGGAGCCACAATGAAGTGCATCGTCTAGAGAGAACAATCTGGTGATAAAACAGTGTACAGCAAGATCTTTTGGGCAGAGTAGGGTGGGAGAAAGACATTGAATGGAAAATGACTAGGACATCATCTACTCAAATACTAATATTCTCTTCTATGGGTTTTCTATATTTTTAAAGTACTTATATAATTAAGCGAACAAGATCAATAAATGCTATTTAAAAAATTAAGCCGCCAACCCAAGTGTGTGTTTCTCAAACCTGTGCCAAAGTACTTTTTCTTTGGTAACATACAGATTCTCGGGCCCCAAGCCAGGTTCACCGAATCTCAACCCTTAGAGCTTGGCCGGGGGATCTGCATTTTAAACACAGGCACTCACCTCCACCTCCTCCTGGTCGTTCTCCTGGCCCTGCAGCTCCTCTTGAACCCCATAGGACACAGTTTGGATGGTGATATCCTCCTCTTCTTGGTCCAGCTCTGCGGACCGCTCTGCAGGCCCAGCCTGGAGCTCCCTGTTCTCTGTGAAGCTGGTCTCACAGCTGCTTGCCCTGGGTTCCTTGACCTTGTCCCTCCCCAGGAGGCAGCTGGGCCTGTACCAGGCCTCCACGGCCAGCTGCAGGGACCCCGGGTCCAGGAGCTGGTGGGGGCGAGCGGAGCCAGCGGTACCCAGGAGGTAGGAGTAAAGCTTCTCTTGGCATGACCAGCTGGGCGAAGCCTCGTGGTAGGGGTAGGGACCATGGAGCGGGGCGGGGCTCTGAGGCAGCAGAGGATTCTGCAGTTCACTCAGACTCTCCATGGTTCTGGGGCAGCTCCGGAGAGGGGAGCCTGGGCCAACGGAGCCGTCCTCAGAGAGCCTGCTGGGCAAGCAAGACAGACAGACGCTGAGACCTGGGTGCCCGGTGCACGGCTGGAAATGTTTAAGAACACAGGCTTCCAGACCCTGCCTTTGGCACCAGCCAGCGGTGTGACCTTGAGCTGGCTCCTTCTCTTCTCAGGTGTCCTTTTCTTTGTCCACACAGTGGGCGCAGCAGCAGGACTTACCCCACAGAGCTGGTTCATTCGTCTAGCCTGCGAACACATAATGGTTGGCATCAGCTCCCTGCCGGGCACTATGCAGGTGTTGGGGACCTGGAGGCGAGAAAGCCAGGGAGCAGGGAGAGGGAGGAGGAGGCACACTGTCTCCACAGAGCTCACAGCATTGAGGAAACCTGCCCTGAAGGACAGCAAGGGGTATAAGAACGAGCGAGGGACAGATGGACGCAAAGGCACAGGGAAGGGTCTGGCCCCGATGGCCGGAGAAAGAGGCCCAGCTGGCAAGGCAAAGGGAGGGGGAACACGTTTCCTGCAGAGGCCAGAGCAAGGATGGTCTCTCTGAAAGCCTGGGAGAAGGCTGGTGCCTCTCAGGGTGGAGAGGGAGGGGTGAGCTGGGTGTGGGGTCAGAGCACACAGCCCTGTTTAGGCCTAAGGGGGCTCCAGGGGTCTTGGCAGGAGTGACAGGATGCAATTTGGGTCTGGAAGTCTTCCCGTGGCTGTGGGTGGGGAGTGGCTTGGAGAGGGCTGGGCTCACTGTGACACCTGTAGGGGGCTTTGCCATGGCTTCAGGTCAGCTGAGGACAACTGGAACTCCGTAGTGGGGAGATATTGACACGAACTGGTAGCAGATGGGAGATTGGGTTGAGGGAGGATTTGTTTGGGTGGGACGGTGCTTAGCTCAGACTCAGCACAGGGCAAGGGCTCACAGCCTTCCATTCCTCCTAGGGGAGGATGCTTCTCCCCAGTTATGGTCTTAGGGGGATGTACCTTAGAATTATCTTCCCTCTAAGGCAA
This sequence comes from Mellivora capensis, assembly GCA_004024625.1. NCBI lineage: Eukaryota > Metazoa > Chordata > Mammalia > Carnivora > Mustelidae > Mellivora > Mellivora capensis. The sequence continues at coordinate 22,382 of PISX010001534.1, read as the reverse complement.
ATTGTGGCTTTGGGAAATCCTGGAGGTCTAAGGCAGGGCCTCCTGGGCACTGAAGTCTTGACTTGTACATCCCAGCTGGAAGCACAAATATGCTCATAGACTAGTGTGTGGACACCCTGTCGGGCTACCTCGTTCTCTTTCAGCCAGTCCTGAGGACCTGGGAAGGGCACGCAGTAGGTGCTCAGGGCTGGCTGAAGGAGGGAAAGGCAGCCCGTGAGTGTGTGTACCACAAAGCTACACACACTCTGCGGTGTGGCAGGTAGAAATGGGATGTGGAGAGAGGAAAGGGGCAGGCCAGGTGGCCCCAGGGACCCTGCACTCTCCCTCCCAGGCCCATAGTAGTTGAAGGGTGACAGGGTCATGTCTTGCCCTGGATTGATAATCTGAAGATCGGAGAGTCGGTCCTGCCCTTGGTACTTTGGGCAAATAATCATGGCCTTCTGGGTTTCCCCAGCTGTAAAATACAGACGATAATCCCAGCCCAACAAGGTTGTTCTGAGGATCAGGAGATGGCCGAGACGCTGTTGCAGATTATAAGTGGGAGGGGCAGCTGTGCTCACTTCTGGGCTTCAATCTCTACTTGTCCAGGGTCATTTCTGGCCCGATGGTAAAGGGAAAAGCATGGGGAGGGACTTCGGCCCCCCAGGGATGGGTTTATCTCAGTCCTCTCCCCAGTCCCACACCCCATCAAAAATCCACAGCCAGAGGCTGGCCTTTCTCTTTCTGCCTCAAGAGAAGTGGCTGGATTCCAGAAAGCTGGTTTTTGGGAAACCTGAAGACAGAGCAGGGCCCCAGGAATAATGGGGAGTGGGACAGAGGGAGGGGTTGGGGAGGACCAGGCAAGACTGGAGAGGCCCATTGAGGGTGAGTCCATGGGGGTGGGCAGGGTCCCCTGGCTGGCCTGCTAGGAGGGAGGGCAGAGCCAAAGGATCAAGAGGAGGCTGCCCAGGCCTCAGAGGCTCGGACCCCTGACAGCAGTGGCCTCCAGGGCTGGGGCTTCAAGAATGTCTAACAGAATCATGGAGGGACCCAAAGAAGGGTGTGTGACCCAAATGCCCAACTCTTCACCCAGGGGGGCACAGATGGGGCTAGAGACGTTGGGCTGTGCTACACCTAGGGGCTTTGTGCATGAAGCAGTGACACGTCCTTCCCAGGCCGTCACCGAGCTGTGGCAGGAGTTTCTCCGCAGGTGCAGACCGGACATCCGTTCTTGGGAGGGGTGGAGCTCACACACGCAATGGCTTCACTCCTTCTCCCTTCTCCTTCCTCTTGGCAGGGGGTCAAACATGCAGGGAGCCCCAGGGACTACAGTGATGTGCCTGAGCTCCTCTGGGCAGAGTCCCAGCAGGCCTGGTCTCTTCTGACCCCTGAGGGCAGCTTTTGATTTCCTGTCCCAGCATCCCCCATCCCTACCAGCGGATGTGACTCAAAGATATGCTGTCGAAGGGCCTGTGACTCGAAGTGTCATGGGTCTGGGAGTCAGGTATACTGGGGTTCCATCCCTCACCCACCCCCATGAGCTCTCTGACCTGGCACCTCCATTTCCATATCAGGAATAAGAGGGGTCAGACGAAATGGTCACGAATGTCAGTGGTGGCACTAGCACTCCGTGATCCCACAGCCTCAAGGAGTCCCGCAGAAGTCAACTCCCCCCACTGCCTGCTGCCATCCAGACTCAGGGATAGATGAACCTGCTCAGAACCCATTGAGGAACGACCTTCCCGTCATGGCCCCTCGAGAACCCTGAGCGAGGCAAAGGGAAGGCAAGGCATCTCCTGGTCCGAGGGACAGTGGAGCCATGACATCATCCCATGGCTTCCCAACTCCCCCTTGGCTGCCACAGTCCGGCCCTGCCCTTCACCTCACCCACTCTATGGGATTCTAGGACAGGGCTCCCAAAGCCTCCCTAGCCGTCCCCCAACTGGTCTTAATGAATGTCCCCTCTGCTGATAGACCCATGGGTCCTTGTTACCATCTCTGTGGCCAGAGGTATGTAGGGGCCTTTCAGCGGGGTGGGGTGGGGTGGGAAAGACCAGCCACAGGGCCCTCCAAGCAGACTAATGCATCAAAGTCACCCCTGCCCTATGCCTTGAAGGAGGGATAGGAGGGCTTGGCCAGTCTGCTGTCCAATTCCCTAGAAGGGAATTGGTGGCCAGGAATCAGGCCCTGGAACTCTGGAGACCTGGAAGCTCATTTGCAGGGCAGCTGTCCAGGGCAGGTGGAGGCAGCTGGGTCCCCGCTCATCCCCCTGCTCTTGCCAGCCATCCTCTCTTGGTCAAAGTGGACTCAGCCGAGCTACTGAAACCCGGCCTCCCAGCCTTTCCCAGATTACACTCCCCTCCACCACGCTCCGATTGTGCCTTCGGACAGGGCTTCCCAGCTTTCTGCACAAAGACATACGATCCTGGGTTTCCGCAATAGAGACAAACTGAAAGCCACCTGAATGCCCAACAACGAGGGGCAAGTTAAATAAATTATGGTAAGGCAGTCTGGTGGTACAATGCCTTCGAACGAGTTTACAAAGAGGAATGACACGAGAAAAATGCTCATTGCAGCTTGAGTGAGAAGGAAGAAAAGAAAGAGGCTCGCGCACGTGATCTAACTCCGCCAAAACGTCCGCAGTGATTATCGCCAGTGGTGGCTGCACAGGTGCTTTTCATTTTCCTTTTTATACCGTGTTTTTTCCCCCCATTTCCCATATTTATTTTTACATTGAGCATGTACTCCTTCTAAAGCAGAAAAAAAATTAAGTGCGTAGATTTCTTCTGAGCCAAATTATCTAAAATTGGTTTTAAGCCTTTCCAGGCTTGGGGGTTCCTTCTGGGTTTAAAGGCTGAGTATCGAAGCCCACCGTGACACTGACAGACAGACAGACACACACATGCTCACATGTCCCTCCACTTCAATAAATCAACCAAGTTCTGGGCTCCAGTCCCTCCTCACAGTCCAGCCAAGGGTCACAGTTCTCGAGCAGGTCACGTTCGAGAGCACGTCACACCCCATAACCGGCTAAAGCCACATGAGAGTCCACCAAGCTGATCCTGGGGATCCAGCACTGAGTGCTGGCCAGAAGGAGGGGCTAGCAGGTCCCCCCAGGCCCAGGCTCCTCTGCCCTTAGCCTGGCCTGACATTTTGGCCTGTTGCTTAGGGCTGCCTCTCCCTGTTCCCTGAAGTAAGAGACCAGAGTTCAAAGCAGAGACATTTTCATCTCCACTGCTGCCTGGTCTCACCCGGGCCGTGTGTGTATCTGCTGCCTGTGCTGTACTGGGCATCTGCCTCCTTGCTGGTGAGCGTGTGTGTGTGTGTGTGTCCACACATGTGCACATACGTGCACACTGCTCCAGAGGAAAGACAAGAGAAGTCGGGGATTCTGAAGCGCAGGAGATTGCTCCAGATCATGCAGCTGGGGGTAGAGGTCCAGGCCCCACAAGAGGAGAGGGAGAGGTAGATCTGGGAGGCCACAGCCCCTGGCTGTTTCCTTTTGAGCTGAGAATTGAGCCTGGCCCAGAGGTTTCCTACTTCCTGATTTAGAGATGGAGAGCACACTGCCACCTCCAGAGCCTGGACAGGAAGCCCTCCAGGAATGACAGCCTCCCACCAGAGTCTGACTGTTCTGGAGTCCAGTCACATAGTATCGTATCAGTTTGCTTTTCTATAAAGTGTATGGGAGGGTAGAAGGGGTTGATTTTTAACAGCGCAGCTCCACACGACCCTGGGATTCTCCTGGGAGAAGAACAATAATGTAACATTTACTGAGCCAGGCGCTGCCCAGCTCTACATGCTCATCTGACCCTGTAGTTTCTTGTGGGGGAGTCACAGGAGGGAGGGGCTTCCTCTTCTAGCCACGGCAGACTAACCCGTGTCACACTAAACTGCCTAGAACAGTTAGAAAAACTAGGGAATGATAGGAAGGCATAAAAAAATCACCATGGAAGCAAAATCCCAGAGGAAAGAGAAACCCAAGGAGATGAGTCTGACCCCTAGCATCACTTTAGCTGTATCAGAGTCTGGGGAGGAAATTGGGAGTTCAGGGCCTACTAAGGAGGGCCCCCAGGAAACACCCCTGGTTTTCAACTGGGACCTCTTCTGGGATATCCCCAAGGAGCAGGAGCCAACCAGCAACAGCCCAGTCCTCAAAGGCACAGAAACCAGGCTTCGAATCAGCTCCATCTTAATGGGATTAAGGTGATCTGCCCGCAGCCTCACTGCCGGCCAGAAGCACAACTTGTCCGGGGCCTCGGGGCTTGGTCATTAGCGTGCGCTAACAGCACCTGCATCGTTAGGCCAGACTGCTGGGTTCCATCCTTACAGCAGATGGCTCTGAGATGACCCTGAGAATTTACATCTCTAACAAGTTCCCGGGTGGTGTTGATGCCGCTGGTCCAGGGACCACACTTTAAGAACCCTGCTCTAATCATCACTGAAAGAAGAGTTAAAACAAAAAAAAAGTAACCAGGAAGCTAATAGATGCAGAATATGAAATAATAAGAATACCTGATTTATCCAAAATGGGTCAAGATTGAAAAAGGAATATAGAACCAGCGAGACAAATAAAAAACAAATCGTAGGTTGTAAGACTGATACACAACTGTATCAGTAATCATATTGAATATAAATGGAATAAAATTGCCGTAAAGAACAGAGATAGTCCACTGTGTATTACTAGATGAGTTTAGATGAAATTCTAGAAGACTCACTGGCTGCCAAGGGCCGGGAGTAGGGGTAGGGGATTGGCTGCTAAGGGCCCCGAGGACTTTTTGGAGAGACAGAGCGGTTCTGTATCTTAATTGTGGTAGTGGTTACGTGACTGCGAGCGTTTCACGAAACTCACTAAATTGTGCACTTAAAATTAATGCCTTTTGTTATGTGCCAAAGCCGATTTTTTAGAAAACAAAGGTTGGATCTTTAAAACAACAGAAGCCAATGGCATGCTGCTTATAAGCAATTCACCTTAATTATAAAAATACACAAAATCTCAAAGTGAGTGAATGAGGGGCGCCTGGCTGGCTCAGCTGGTACAGCCTGAGACTCTCGATCTCAGGGTTGTGAGTTTGAGCCTCAGGTTGGGTACAGAGATTACTTAAAAATAAAATCTTTAAAAAAATTCTTATCACTTAAAAAAGATACCCAAAGTAAAAGAATAAAATAGTAATAACTCCTCATATGAATTAAGTTCTTACTGTGCTCCAGGCACGATTCTCCTTGTGACAAATTCTCTCATTTGATTCTCACAGTAGTTTACAGTATCCCTATGAAGTCTACGTCCCCATTTTACAGATAATGACACTGGGGCATGAGAAAGTTATAAGCTCCCAAAGGCACCCAGCTGGTGAGTGGTGAGCTGGACACATACCCTAGAAGACAGACTCCAGAGTCACTGGGAGCTAGGGTCCCTATGTGTCCGCTCCCATTTATTGAGTGCTTACTTTGTCCTGACCATCCTGTCAACTGCTCTAAATCCAGTATCTCACTCAAGCCAGCCTCTTTCACATGGCGATTTGGGTGGGGGGGGGGCGCGGGCGCGTGCTGCAGCTCAGAGAGGTTAAATAGGTTTCCTGAGGTCACAGAGCTGGAGAGTGGCAGAGCCCCACTGGACCCAGGTCTGTCTGACGCCAGCTCCTCCTGGCCTGAACGGCACCAGGTTCTCAGGCTGGCTGCAGGGGTGGGGGCCTGGAGTTGGTTTGTTGCCTGTGCTACCAGTGGGCTCTGAAGTGCTTGGGAAGATGCCTTGCAAACCCTTAAAAGGAGGTCAAAGGGCCAGTGTGGTGTGTGGCCCGGAGTTCGAGCACATCCTTGGGATGGGACCCCGTGGACTAATAACAGCACGGATTTACTGCGGCCCCAAGTGAACAAACCAGGTGCTTCATAGGCTTTATCTCAAAACTCTGCAATGACCGGTAGAGCTGGCTGGTGAGTATTATTTCCCATTTTTCAGATGAAGAAACTGAGGCTCAGAAAGGTCAAGTAACTTGTCCAAGATTCAACCGTGATGGGGACTGGAACTGAACCCAAGTTTAATTGAATCCATAGCCGGGGCTCACACTACACGTTTCAGAGCCTACCTGCGTGCAGAGAGGGGAGTCATGAGCAGTGTGGGTGTGACAATGCCGAGGATCTGGTCTTGAGTGGGTTGAAATCGAGGGAGGCCTCAGTGAAGCGAACGGGAAATGGAAGCTTTACGAATAGATAAGGAGATTTGGGGTGGTTTAGCAACCCAGGGGTGGCTGCCTAGAAAATTTCCAGGTCTGGGTTCATAGATATGCAGAGCCATGACAAGGACGCTCAGCTCCTGACCGCTATCTCTCAGTGAGCAAGAATGATGGCTTCTAAACCAGAAAGATGGAAGCAAGATCTTCTTGGTAAGGCAGAGGATTAAATATAAGTGATTAAAAGCCAGGGAAAAGGTGAAATCTTTAAAACTAGGCGCCAGGGCATCCCCTCGTCAGATACTAAGTAAACCATTCTGCAAACAGGGGAGCGCTGTGACTATGGTGGCTGTTTGTAGATGGCTTGAGGCTGGATTTGACGATCTCTGGTCCAGCGTCATGCCGCGGCTTATGGCACATCTGACAGTGAAGAGAGGAAGCCAGGGGTCAGGGGCAGGGAGCTGGGAGAGCCTGGCAGAGTCAGAGTCGAGGGAAAAATGAGAGCTTGGCCTTCTTTGCTTCAGTTTGCCTCTTCAGGAAGCTAACACAATTGATTCTCTTTTCTCCTCTGCCTTCAACTGCTCCTAACCCCCGATCTTTCCTAATGGCTCTTAAACGTATCGTAGTCTTTCTCGGTTAAAAAAGAAATCGGTTGTGATGATTGTAAAACCCAGTTATAAGTACTCTGATGCTTCTCCCTTTGAGAGGTGGTGGTGGGGGGCGTCTACGTGCCTCCTCTCTAATCTGAGTGGGCTTGTGACAGTTGCTTCAACCACAGAGCCCAGCAGAAGGGATGCTGGGTAACTTCAGAGACCAGGTTATAAAAGGCCACACAGCTTTCCTCTTGCTCGCTGACACACTCTCCAAACCCCAAGTCACCCTGTATGTAGCTGGACTTTTCTGAAGTTGTCACGCTGGAGAGGCCACATGCACCATCTGGGTGATGGACCCTATGAGCCTGGCCTTCCAGTCATGCCAAGATGTCAGACATGAGAGTGAAGTCATCTTTGACTCTTGAAACCAGCCCATCTGTCAGCTGGATACCACCAGGGGACCTCTGTCCATGCCACACGGAATGCAGTAATCACACTGCTCAACCCTGCATGAATTGCTGACCCTCAAGGTCATGAGGTATAATAAAATGCCTTTAGTTTAAAAAAAAATGTCCTGGGGTGCTTGGGTGGCTCAGTGGGTTAAAGCCTCTGCCTTCGGCTCAGGTCATGATCCCAGGGTACTGGGATCGAGTCCGCATCAGGTTCTCTGCTCAGCAGGGAGCCTGCTTCCCTTCCTCTCTCTCTCTGCCTGCCTCTCTGCCTACTTGTGATCTCTGTCTGTCAAATAAACAAATAAAATATTTTTAAAAATTGTCCTTATTTTCAGCCACTAACTTTGGGAAGCAGTTAGGCAGCAACAGATACCTGGAACATCTTTCCTTAGCGCCATTTCCCTCCTATGGCTCCTGCCTTCTCTCTCCTTCACCTCACAGCACGTTTCTCACAAGCATCGTCTCCGTTCACATCGGAAACCTTTGGGTCTTAGCTCAAAAGTCAGTTCCTCAGGATTTCGGCTCCTTGGTTATCTGCTCTCCAGGCTCCAGCTCCTCCTCTCGGAGGAGTTTATCACAGTCACTATTTCTGTTCGTGAGATTTGTTGATAAGCGCCTATCTCCCTCTCCAGACTGTGAGCTTCAAGAGGGTGGGGACTGTATCTTCCTCACCCTGCAGCCCCTGATGTGGCATATAGTAGGCACTCAGGAAACTGTGGATCTCATGAATAAAGGAGTGAATTAGTGCATGAGGGGGCTCGGTGTGCTAAGGTTCCCCCATGAGAAAGTACTTTCTAGGATCTGGGATGGATGGAGCGTTTCTGCACAATTTCTGGAGCAGTCACCTCAGACCAATTCTTGGGATGCAAGAATAAATAAGAAATGGTACCCGCTTTGAGGAGGAATCTAGAGTAGGAAAAATGAAATTTCAGTACAATGGGGTAAGGTGTGCTACAAGCACAACTGGAGGTTGCCCCAATAAAGGACTCCTATCCTGGGACTGGAGTGGAGGCAATGCCGGGAACTAAGAAGAGGCTCGCAGAGCATGTGACATCTGAATTGAATCTTGAAGGACGGATCTGAGCCATCCAGGTGAGACAGCGCAAGGAGGACATTTCCAGGTGAGGAAGCAGCATGGAAGCAATGAATGAGGTGGCGGAATGGAGGGGAAGCCAGGATGGTCTGGTATTGATGGAATGCGGCAGGCGAGGTGGGAAGGCCTTCTATTCCATGCAGAGAAGCTTTCTTCTGCGGGAAGTGAGGAGCCAAGTGAGAGCGGTAGCCAGGCATTGATGTGGTCATACCTGGGTTTTAGAGCGCTCAGGCTGGCCGCGGTGAAGAGAAAGGATTTGAGGTGAGTGAGAATGAAGGCTAGGAGTCCGGTGAAGAGACCACTATAAAAGTTCAGGCAGGAGAACATGAGGACCTGACCTGATCTGGGGCAAAATGGGTGGAGAGGAAGAGTCATATCTGAGGAGGAGTCAGGAGGCTGAATGAATAGGACTTTGTGGCTAACCGGAAGTGAGGGAGAGAGAGGAGCCGAGATTGACTCCCAGGCTTCTTCTGGCTGTGTCAGCTAAGCAGAAGGTGATGCCACCAGTTGAGACAGAAAATCCAGGGGGGAGGTGCTGGTTACGGAACACAACCTGAGCACGGATGACCACTTCTTCTCCATTTTAAGGGTTTAATAAAATGATGGGCGTATATTTTTTTAAAGAATGAAATCATAACAGAATTGGAAAACAACAAAGAATGTTATCAGTGTACCAGAAGCACTGAGGAATTTCTGGGAGATAAAGAGCAAATGAAATTCCTTGGTGAAGAAATCAGCCCGCAGAGGCACCTGCGGCCCAGAACAGAATACGAAGTAAGAATGAGGGGTGCCTGGGTGGCTCAGTTGGTTAAGCAACTGCTTTCGGCTCAGGTCATGATCGTGGAGTCCCGGGATCAAGCCCTGCATCGGGCTCCCTGCTCAGCAGGGAGTCTGCTTCCCCCGCTGACCTCTCTCTCTCTCTCAAATAAATAAAAATAAAAAATCTTAAAAAAAAAAAAGAAGTAAGAATGAGTCTCATTCAAGGAAGAGGTCTGTTAGGGAAACAAACTCACCTAACTTCAGAGGAAGGCCACACCAGCTGCCTGTGCTAGTCAATACCTTCCCTTATTTGTAAGTCTGACGGGATATCAAAGGACAGGGAAGAACAACTATATGAACACAGAAGAGAAGGATTAAATATACAAATAGAGCAAGTGACTCAATAAGATCTAAATCATTCAAGTTATAGAAAAGATCTTTAAAAATTTTTTCAATTTATGTCTCTGAGAGGAAAAAAGAGGACGTCATATCCATAAAATGAGAGCAGGCTTCTATGAAAAAGGAAAAAAGAACATGACAGTATTTTGGAAAATGGAAACAACTTTCTAAATTTTCGAAAATTTAACAGAGTGGGACGCCTCGTTGCTCAGTCAGAAAAGCATGTGACTCTTGATCTTGGGGCCGTGAGTTTGAGCTCCACGTTGAGTGGAGAGATTACTTAAGTAAATGTAGCTTAAAAAAATTTAATGGAGAGGGACGCCTGGGTGGCTCAGTTGGTTAAGCAGCTGCCTTCGGCTCAGGTCATGATCCCAGAGTCCTGGGATCGAGTCCCACATCGGGCTCCTTGCTCAGCAGGGAGTCTGGTTCTCCCTCTTCCTCTTCCTGCCACTCTGTCTGCCTGTGCTCACTCTGTCTGACAAATAAATAAATAAAATCTTTAAAAAAAATTTAATGGAGAGACTGGATAACAGAACGGACAGACTTAAAGACTAACTTTTTCATGTGAAAGAAAAAGTTAATGAAATTCCCCAAGACACAGAGCTGATGGAGCATAGGCAAGAAAGGTGAGAGGGAGGAGAGTCCTATAGGTCCAACAACCACCTAACAGAAATTTCAGAAAGACACAACAGAGAGACTGGACAAGAATAACAATGAAAGGAATAGAAAGAGGAAGTGTTTCCTGAGCTGGGAAAAAAAAAAAGAATATTTAGATTGAAAAGGCCCACCAAGTACCAACCTAGTAAAATGAAACACACACCCTCCAGAAGGAAGAGCAGGACGGGAAGAAGTGGAAGGGGGTCTTAGAGTGCCGTTGGGATTTTAGAGCGGAAACTCTACCTGGCAATTAGATGTATGCAGTTGAAACCCTGGGTCATGGTCAGGGTTGGAGGGAGACTTGAGAATTGTCAAAGGACCTACGAAGAAGAACAGAGGAGAGAAGAGGGTGAAGGAGAGATAAAAGAGCCAGAACACTTCTCAGCTCCTAGGGGAGGCTTCCTAAGGCACTTCCAGGGAACATCAGTCTGCCTTTTTTAGTATCTGCTGCCACCTTGGGCTCCCATGGGCTGAACCAGCCTCTCCCTCAGAGTGTAATCCATTGGGCCGGGGATGGGTTTGTAGCTGACAAAGGTGAAAATTGCTGGGAGGATTGGGAGAGTGGCACCACTCCTCAAATTAGTCCATTTTCAGACAGAAATTGAATCTTTATTCTTGCTGAAACAACCTGTCTCTTCACCGAAGCAGCTCGTTCCCAACCACTTAGAAGCAAACAGTGTATCTAATGGCGGAAGATAACACATCTAATGGAGAGGTAGAGCCTCAGATCCTCGCTCCCTGCTCCGTTTCTTGGGGGAGGGGGTGGTGGGTGCTGGTGGCAGCTGCAGGCAGGAGGGAGAGGAGAGAATAAGGGAGGAGTAAAGAGAAGAGAGAACCTGAGTACAAAGAACGGGAATGAGATCAGTCTCCACCTGTAGCAGAGGGGACCCTGCTGCAGGCAAGATGCCCACCAAGCCCCTGAGAAGAAAAGGGGATTAGAAAATGCCAACGGTTTAGAGAACTGGGATGTTTCTTCTACTTTCTCCTGGGAATGGTGTTACTTTGGGACTGCAAGTCCCTCTAGGACACAAAGATGAATTGGCCTTTGAACTTGAAGGTAATTAATACTGTGCAGATGTCTCTAGATATTATCTTATTCTCTGCCTCTGTCATTTTGTGTGTGAAGGGGAAGGGACTTGCATATGTGTATTTCAGTGTTTCAGGGTCACACATGCGCGCGAGCACGCACACACACACACACACACACACAGATGTCATTTCTTAATGACCATGTGACAGGTATCTCTTCCTCTTCCTTAGATCTCCCCTTGCCCCTAGCCCCAGATAACCAAGACCACCTAATCAGGTGCCAGGGTTGAATCTCTTCTTTCTTTCAAGGCATTGCAGAGGGGGTCAGAGTAGGAGCCTCAGCAGGGAGCCAGCAGGAGGGGAACACAAGGAGTAGTCAGTCGGTAGTTCTCTCCGGTTGAGAGAGGAGCCAGATGTGTGTGCCTGGGTTACCAGAGACCTCCTGCACTCTGACAGCTCAGGGGGTGGGGTATCTACCCAAATAGCTTCGGGAGGTGGGGTGGTACATTGTTCTAGCCCCAGCAGGAGGCCAGCACCCCCACAGACCAATCTTGCAGAAAATAAAGCCCCTTTCTATGTTTGCTGCGATGTGGTTGCTCTCACTTTGTTATAAGGGTTAGTGATTGTCCATTAACTCTGGAGGGCTGATTTTTGCCAGTGCTGCACCAACAGCTGGGAGCCGGAAAGTGCTGACATGGGGCGGGGGGAATGTGGCAGTTGATGCCCCCACCCTGGCTGGGCTCTTGCAGGGTAAGTCAGGGAGGTCAGCAGCAAGGCTTACTCAGCTCTAACCAAGTGCCAATTAGCTAAGGTTTTTCTGAACATTGGCTGGGCCTGCCACAGTTGAGGAAAATTATTGTCAGGGAAGCTCATTTTGTTTTTCTATAAAAAAAGCTCTCCCCAGAGATGGATCTTTCCTGACCGTCCCCTCCTCCAGTCTTCTTAGGAGAGGGGATCCAGCCAGGCAGGGTCCCTGGGAGGAGATGGCCACGATTTGGGTGTCTGGCCTTTGGCTACTCACAAGGGATGTTGGCGGAGGGGGGCGTGCTTTCCTGGCCTCTTGGCCTGGACACATGGGCCCTCTGGCCCAGGAACTCTATACACACTCCTGGCTTTCCCAGGGAAATAAGAGGGGGAGGATCTTAAGGAAACATCAGAAATAGAGAAGGCTTTTTCAGATTCCTATTGCACCCTTCCACTCCATTCATAAAATCCGGTTCTTTGCTGAAAGGACATTAACTTACTCTGAAAACAGGTTAATGAAGCTTGTATGCTATGTTCAAGAACCGAGGGATCTGTGGTCTCAGGATGGCCCTCAGAGAGCTTCACGGAACATCAGGAATATTAGAACGTGTCTAGTCCAACCCTCTTTTACAGATGAGAAAACGGAAGCCTATAGAGGGGAAGGGGTCCGACTGAGTCAGTAGCGGATCTGGGGTCAGAATATGGGGCTCCCAACCTCCAGTCAAATGCTTTTATTTGGAGATATTTTAACACTCTATTCTCTTATTTTACACCCAATAACTGGGTCCTTACTATCTTCCAGGTGCTATGGGGGAGGGGAGGTGTGCAAGGAGGCAAAGAGATGAAAACAACACAATCCTTGCCTTCAAGGATCTGTTCCCCTAGATCTGTGATTCTTGGGGAAAAAAAAAACCAAACCAACAACAAAACACCAGAACTGTGAGTCAGACTCTACCCTATATTATGTTCTATAGGTGATGATGAAAGAGAAGCGGGAGGGAAACCTTTTGGCTCCAAGATTTATAAGTTGGGTTTAACTGGCTGCGACCCCAGGAAGGCCAAGGACAAAGGAAGCCACTGCTTGCCTGGGAGAAAAGGGGGTAAGGGTTACAATGATCAGGTTACTGCCAGCAGGCCTGGCTGGTGATGGGAACAGTGACAGCAGCTCACACTGGCATGGCTACATACAGATGACAAGCCTTCCATAGGTATATTGTTTCACTGAGTGCCGAGATAGTTCCCGGAGATGAGCACAGCAGCTACATTAACCCCATTTTACGGATGAGGAAACTGAGGCTCAGAGGCTCAGAGAGTTCAGGTAACTGGCCTCAAGCTGATACATTACAGCGCCCAGCCAAGGACTCCTAGTCTAGTGCTCTTTCTATCACCAGGGGTGGTGGGGTAGTGGGGAAGTTGTGCTGGGTTGAAAAGATGGGGAGAAAGCAGTGGTCAGCACACTGATAGGCCGATCTTCCTCTATGCAGTTTTATTTTGATCACTACATTCTGCCACTCAGAGAACTCTGCTCTGAAGAATTGGAAGCACTTTGCAGGCCTGAATGAGCTCATTCAATACACTCTTGCCAGAAAGAGGGAGGACTTCAAATGGAGGCTCTGTCTAGGGTGACCAGCATTTAGGCACAGAATAGAAAACAAAGCTCAGGTTCCCCCACTCTTTGCCCTCATGCACCAAGCAGTATAATGCAAAACCAGCCTCCTTCCATTAGAGTCAAGAAAGCCACAGAAAAAAATGAAGGTATTTTCTGGTATCCCCTTCCTTCCCTGGAGAAATGGGTTAATTGGTCCTAAGGGGCCTGGATCATCCTTGGCCCACGGGCAATTTCCAGGGTGAAGAAATCTTGAGGGTGGAGCAGGGGTGGGAGGAGGACCACAGCCACTCCAGTCACCCTAATGAGCAGGTTGGGGAAGAGAGGGATCCTTAGCGAAGCTGGCTCAGATTTTCCTAGTGAGCAAAACCATGGTGGGGACAGGGGCACAGGAGTCCCGGATACTCTTCTTTGTGGGCAGAGTGTCTAAGAGCTCTCTCAGGTTGGGGTCAAGGCCTGGTGGTGTGGGGTCAGGGTGCCCAGGTGCCCACCTGGGCCCCAGTCCCTCAGGTCACTCCCAGCATCCCCAGCGTGTAGGGTGAGGGGTAGGGATAGACTTGGCGCGATCTCTGCGGGAGCGCAAGGTGCAGTCAGCAGGGAGGCTGAACCCCCTTCCCTGAGAGAGGTCCCACTACCCTCCCCAGCTCTATCCAGCCTCAGCGCCTAGCTCTGGGTTTCCGCTGCGCCTCCAGACGGCCCCTTACCTGTCCCGGCGAGGACGGTCCCGCCTCCTCAGCGGGGCTCGGGGGCCCAGCATGGGCCGGTGAACGACGGCGCCCCCGCCTTGCGGCCGCGATGGAAATCCCAGGAGGGTGCCTCTGCTCCCGGCCCCGGGTCCCTGCCGCCGCCGCAGCCGCCGCCGCTTCAGCACCGCGGACAGCTCCCGCCCGCCGCCCGCCGCCGCCGCCTGCCCCGCCCGGCGCGGTCCCGGGAGCCCCGCATCCTGGCTCGGCCCCGCAGTCGCCACGCAGCCCTCAGCCCGGCCCGAGGCGGCTCCGCGCCGACTTGGGAGAGCAGCGAAGAGGATCCCCCTCCTCCCTGCCTCCCTCCGCCGCCGCCTCTTTCTCCCCTCCGTGCTCCCTTCCACGCTCCGGAATCAGCCCACCAGGCACTCCGGACCCAGCTCCGGGGCGGGGCGGGGCGGGGCGGGGCGGGAAGTCAGGGGAGCCCAGAGGAGGCGGTGGAGCGAGGGGCGCGCAGTTGGAAGGGCTCTCTGGTTCTAGGAGCCGAGCTCCCTTTCCCAGCCCTTCTCCTTACCCGACTTCCCCATTCTCCCAGAAGCAATGGGCGGCCCTCGGGCTTCTTGAAGTATTTTGAAGCCTCTAGGTGCCCAAGCCCTGAGTTTTAATATTAAGCTAAAAATAAAAAAAACAACAACAAGAAGCAAACAAAAAGCATTTATTGAGCGCCTACTATATACCAGACCCCCTGCCAGGTTTTTATGTTTTCAACCAATATGATCTCGTTTAATTTTCTTAACAGTTCTATGAGGCAATATAATCCGCCCCCTCACTCCCTCACAGCCCCCCTCCATTTTACACACGAAGACGCTGGGTTCACAGAGATTTAAATCTCCTGATTTGGAGACAACAGTGCTCTGCTGGCAAGTGCACAGGCTTTAAAGACTATGGGCCCAAGATTTGGTCCTAGTGTCCCACTTACTAACTGTATAACCTTGAACAAGTGAACCTCTGGAAACCTTGGGTTTTTCTCATCTGCAAAATGGGGGAGCTGTATCCACATAGGGGTCATATAAGGACAAAGTGAGATGACATATGTGACACACTGGTCTCAAATACGCCCTCAGTTGGTGTGCATTTCCCTCTGGGAGAACTGAGATCTGAGCCCGGGGCTTCTGTCAGCTTTGTCTTCCCACTGTGCTGCTTTTTCTCTGCCCACCAACCCCCGCCCCCCCATCCTGGTTTCCTTTCTTTTCTTCTTCTTCTTTTTTAATCATAAGGATACCCTCATCTTGAGTGTTATAAGTGGATGAGGCTATTTTCCAACCCCCCTATCAGGTCTTGAGTCTCACCATAATACCAGGACCTTGGGAGGGGAGAGTGTTTTCATTTTCTGAAGGCAGATAGGGGCAAAGTAAACCCCAGAGCAGACTGAAGCTGGCGCTGGTGGTGGAAGGATGTACTGGGGACCAGGATCTTGCAGTGAGAGTTGTCTCTTCCCCAATCTAAGGATGCCATAGCACACTGAATGGTAAGCTCCAGGACCCTCTCGCTCCTACCTGACATGGGGCACCTGGAGCAGTTCCCTTTAGTGCCCAGCATGCACTGCAGGAGCCAGGAGCCTTTACCATGGAGTTGGGGTCTCCTTCTCTCTGCTGGACAGAGAACTCCCTAAGCCTTGTGCTGGGTCTCAGGGCTGGGCTGATATTGTTGTTTTAACCTGTTGGGTACTAAATGTATTCTTGCTCTTCTTGCCCCTACTACATTAGGGTGGAGACCCTGAGGCTAGAAAGGCTCTTGGACCATGAATCTTGGGCCCATAAAGCATCTGCACAGCCCCTCTTCACCCCACCCAAGACATTGTCCCTTGAGTCTATGCACCCTCTTGCACCTTTGCCTCCCCGCTGGCCTTCCTCTCACAGGGTCTCATGACCCCCTACTTGGCCTTGGCTTCCCTTTGCTCCTTCCCTCCCTACCCTGGCTTTGCTCCGTGTCTGGGCTGCATACCGAATTACTAATCAACAGGATAATAAAAAAGCCAGTGAAGCAAAAGCTGCATATAAATTCTAAATACTAATGTTGGTAATTATATGCTGTTGCCCGGAGGGAAAAACTCTCAGAGGGGCCATTGGTGTCGTGTCAAAGACCTTGGGCTTGGGCACTAAAAGACCTAGGTTCTAGGCTGATTTTTGTCATGAACTGGCACAGCCCAATCTCCATGGACTTTTGCTTCCTCAGGATTCTGAGCCTCCTCAGCAGCTTTGAAGACGCTGAGGGGCAATCAGCACCATGTGAAATTTGTGACAGAACACTGGCTCATGTAGCAGTTAAGTGTTTCTTTTAGGGAGATTACCCTCACAAAATATAGGGAGTGGTTCAGGAACTGAAGAATCTACAATTATGCAAAGTTTCCATTCCATGTTCCACTCCCTCCTTTTCTCCATCAGGCATGTCCTGCTATGTAATGAAGGTCTGCTCCCTAGCTAGACTCTGAGAATACAAAATATAAGCCATAGTCTGGGTCCTTAAAGGAGCTGCCATGAAGGGTGGTGAGGTAGATAAACATGTTAACCAGCAATGCCAGCCCAGTGAAATAAATGCCATCATAGGGTGAGTGAAAAGTATACAGAGAAGGAAACCATTAACTCTGCCTGGGGGAAGTCCCAGTAGTCTTCCTGGAGGAGGTGACATTTGCACTGAGTTTTATTAAACAATGAAATATTCATCAGGAGGGCCAAGAGAGGAAGAAATTCTGGAGAGAAAGTCTGAAGAGAAGAGATAAGGCTGGAGGACTGGCGAGGAAGCTACAGCAAAGTCCTGGAAAGAGATGGTGAGAACTTGAACAAGGCAGAGTCAGTGTGTTGGGGGACAGGGAATGTGTTTGAGACACTTCCGGGATAGAACAGAGAAGAGGGATTGATTGTGAGGGCGAGGCATCAGGGGCAATACTGGGGCCTCCTTCTGGGTATCTGATGCTACTACCTAGAATTGGGCACTGGGAAGGGAACAAACTCTGCTTATCCTGGGTAATGCTGTGGGGTGCCATAAACTCCTTGCTTTCTAGGCTTTTATTTCTATTTTTTATTTAAAATTTTTAAAAATTTTAAGAATTTTTAAAAAAAGATTATTTACTTATTTGTCAGAGAGAGAGAGAGAGAGAGCAGAAGCAGGTGGAGTGTCAGGCAGAGGGAGAGGGAGAAACAGTCTCCCCATTGAGCAGAAAGCCCAAAGCCAGATTTCATCCATGGACCCTGGGATCATGACCTGAGCCAAAGGCAGACACTTAACAGACTGAGCCACCCAGGTGCCCCAGTTTCTAGGCTTTTACACTTTCAATTTTATTCTCCCTTTAGTTCCTAGGAAATGTTCTTAAGCCAAAAAGTCTTCCATCTTATCTTGATTGTTTTAGTAGGAAAGGGAATGGCCCAGGCTTAGGCAGGAGAGCTCAGTGAGACAGAGCAACTCAGGAAGTCTTCTTGGAGGAGGCAGCAGTTTCCTAGTGGGAACTAAAGCAAGGTCCATAGAGAAGGGAAGAAGTAGGCATTGGGTGAAAGCTTGGGAGGAAATGCCTTCATGTCCTGTTCTGCTTCCACCTCTCTGACATTCCCTAAGCAGAATCCGACACAGTGGATTTATGTTGGTATCAGCTCTGGTTGCTAATTTCTTTCCACTTGGGGATTTCTTTTCATAAGCTCGTTTATGAACAAACTCTTAGTTCTTATACAAGGAGTTGATCTTCTCACAGCATTCCCTAGGGAATGTAAATCAGCGCCAAGAGTGGGGAGAGCTCCTTCATTCGCTCTATCAGTAGGCCACATGGTGGCAGGGACTCTCCCCATAGAGGGGAAGGCAAATCTCACTCCCAGCACAGTGGACTCAGTACCTCTGAGTCAAACTCATTGTCAAAGCCACATAGCTGGACACACAAAATCCTGGGTAATGGGGTGGGTGGGGAGACAGGCTGGTAGAGTACAGGGACAAGTGAGTCTTTGGGCCCATCAACCAAAACCTGTTCCCATGGACATGGTTCCAAGAAGGAGTTCATTTCTGGGCATAAGCAGGTGGTGGGAATGAACTCTTGACTCTGTACTCAAGAGAGAACCCTAGAGATCCTCACTGCTTCTGAGTCAGGCCCTTTGGTTAGAAGCATACCTCCACCCCTCAACAATGATGTCTGTAGTCTCTCTCTCTCTCTCTTTTAAAGATTTTATTTATTTATTTGACAGAGCAAACACAAGTAAGAGGAGTGGCAGGCAGTGGGAGAGGGAGAAGCAGGCTCCCCACTGATCAGGGAGCCCGATTCTGGGCTCCATCCCAGGACCTCGGGATCATGACCTGAGCCAAAGGAAGACCATTAACTGAATGAGCCACCCAGGTGCCCCCATAGTCTCTCTCTTAAACTTCTTTGGGGGCTTTGGAAATACCACAACTACCCACCTCTCTCCATAGGAGACTGTAAAACTTAAGATGAGGCAATGTGTTTAGCAGCACACCAATTCATTCAGGGAAAGAAGACAGGAGAGTTTTCAGCCCCAGTCCTGCCCAACCTCTTGCTCTCCCACCTGGCACAGGCTCACTCAAGCCTGGGAGGGAGAATGGGTGTTCCTGCAGCTTTGAGAGGCAAAGCCAGAGCATAAGGTGGAGGAAAGCAGCAACCTCAGCTCGCCCAGCTCAGAACATCATCAGCACCAACTCTGGCATCCACAGGCTGCCTCAGGGGCATGTGAGCGTTTGCTTGCTGGCAGAGGAACCCGCACTGTTGGCACTTTCCCACTCTGCCAGGCAGGATGTGTGACTGTGTCTGTGTAAGGGGGGTGGGGGAGGGGCACGGGGGGTGAGGTTTATCAGACCAACCAGGTCTTTCCTCTGACGCAGGAATGAAAATGGAAACGAATGGAAGAGTAAGAATGCTTTATGTCTGCCCTTCCTTTACAGTTTTAGAAGCGTCTGCTCAGCCATGATCTCATTTGACTCTCATAAATGTGGGTCATTCCCAGGTGACAGATGAGGAATGTGGGTCCCAGAGAAGTTAAGTAACTTCCAACTTGGAAGGAAAAGGCAGAGATTAGTCCTGAGGTGAAGGAAAAAGAAATGAAGCTGATATGTGATTCTGCCTTTTCCCTGCTCTTGAAGCTATAGCCAGTGAGGTGAGGTCTGCATGGGGAGGCTTTCTTTGCCTTGACCCCAAACTCAGACTGCGCAGAGTGGGTCCCAAACTCTTGCAAGGCCCTGCTGAGGAGCCCTCTGAATAGCTATAGTCCCAGACCCAGGACGGCTCCCATCTGGGAGCAAGTGTGGGGGATGTGTGTGTGTGTGTAGGCTGGCATGTGTTTGCCCAGGTAGTTTTCTTTTCTTTTCTTTTTAAAGGTTTCTTTATTTGTTTAAGTAATGGCTATCCAATGTAGGGCTCAGAATCACGACCCGAGATCCAGAGCTTCATGTTTTTCCCACTGAGCCAGGCCAGTGCCCTGACCCCAGGGGTCACTTTCTGAGCTAGGAAGGACTTTCTTGCCTTTGTGTGTAGGAAGACACTTTTCCTCATGCCTCTCTGCCTCATGGGTCTGTGTGTTCAATGTCTGGATGAGAGAAATGACCCTTCACTCCTTCCCAGATCAGGGTCTAGGGAGGCAGGGAGCTGGAAGGTGAAAATGTTCCCAGAGAAGCTGGAGTCCTTTTTATATTCTTCAGCTCTGAATAAGCAGGAGAGGCCCATCCTGGATGCCTACTCTGTGTCAAACACTTACATTGTAATCCTCAAAACAATTCAGTTAGGTTGTTTTTAATCAAGGCTCATGAAGGTTAAGTTAATGCGCCAGATGCCTACGCCCAGCAAATACAGATTTGAAGCCAGGTCTGTCTGATGCCAAAGCTGAGTCTTCTCCACTCTCTTCCCCGGCAACTCTGCTCATCTCCATCATTGTCCATGGGACTGGGACATTTCATGAGGAAGGAGAAAAAGAAACCTGGGGAAGCAACCTCCAAATGTAAAAAGAGCCCCTCTGGGTGTCCATTTCCCCCCAGGTGGAATTGGAATGGCATAAGGCCCCCAGTTCTCCGCGGTAGGTCAAGTTGCTAAGGTATAGTTGCTAAGCTCTATGGCTGAGGATTTTCATGTGCTCACTTTCTTTATTTCTTTTTTGTTCTTCCTTAATTTTTCTGATGTTCCTTTTGAAGGTCCTGGACTGACTCAGCTGGGCTAAGGGGACCCAAGGGTGAGTGGGTGTGGGGGAGGAAGGACCAGTGGAATATAGCCCTGGGGGCTAGCAGGGTGGCCAGCAGAGAGGAAAATGACAAATTCCAGGGGAGATGTAACACTCAGTCTGCTGATTGTCTTTTATGGAACACCCCTCCCAAGAGCCCTTCTTTTCTCCTGCCTTGGAAGGGACATGTGCTTGTGTGTGTGTGTGTGCACGTGTGTGCGTGTGAGAAAGGGACAAGAGAGAAGTCCTCAGACCCCAGGTTACTTGCAGTTACCAGCTCCTTGATGCCTGGCCCCCATGGTCCCGGTAGCACTTGGGGCACCCACATGATGCTCTGTCCCATGGTGAGCACACATTTGGTTCCACTGTAGTCTATGTCCCAGCTGTCATCCACATCCCAATATTTAGTCCTCTCCCTTCAGCTCCCAAGCCTGTTATTTCAAGCACAAACCTTGGGTCCTGACTCCATCAATATGGCAGGGTTCTGCTGTGTCAACGAGAATGTTAACAATGGAGGTGGTGAAGGCACCCTGTGCCAGCTTGGGCACTGGAGAGCTAGTGAGAGAGAAATACAGTAGATGACAGAAAGAGAGCTGGACAGATGGATGGATAGATACACAGATAATAGACTATCTGAGTGCGTGCCATGTGCCAGGAACTGGGCTAAGAGCTTTATATGCATTATCTCAATGGTTATCTATTAAATATATTAAAGAGGCATTCACTTTACCATATAATTTGTATCTATTCTCAAATAAATTAACAGATGCCAGGCCTTGTGCTAGATGCGTTCTATGGTCTTAATGATAATCCCTTTCTTAGGCAGTAAGAGAACAACTATGGCAGGGATTCCTAGCACTTGCCCAAAGAGGTATTGTGGAGGGTCTAGTAGGAAGAACATGAGCCTTGGTGTCAGTCAGACCAGAGTTCAAATCATGGCAGGTTTGTCAGTACAGGTTTGTGGTGTCTTATGTGTGTGTTGTTGTTTTGGAAAGCACTTTGGCACCATATATCAAGGGCCAAAGTAAACCCATTACTGGTGATCCATTTTAAGGTAATACTAACAGTTAATATTTATTGAGTAACTACTACATGCGAACTGTTCTAACTAACTGCTTTACATGAATCATCTTATTTCATCTAACAGCGACCCCAGGAGGAAGGCACTATTGTCATCCCTATTGTACAGATGTGAAAACCAAGATCCAACGTACCCACCATTTGTAAGGGTGGGGCCCAGATTCCAATCAAGGTTGCTAGGCTCCAAAGCCTCCCTCACCAACTCTCCATAAAGACTGTATAAACTTTGCACGTAAAACTGCCCATCACAGTATAATGATCATTACAGGAAATTTGGAACACCTTAAATGTCCAAAAAACAGGGCAAAGAGCAAGCAAATTTAATTATAATATGGAGTAGAAAAAATCAGGTTAAAAATTGTACATACAATAAAACCATAAGTATGCAGAAAAACCCAGAAAAATATCTTAGGATGAATTAAAGTAAAATACTATTAAGGTTTCTCTCTGGATAGAGGCAACTATGGTTCATTTAAATACTTCTCTTTTTTTCCTTTCTAAATTACCTGCAATGTACATGCATTACCTTAAAATTATTTTAAAACTTACATAAAAATAAGTATTTACTGAATAAATGATTGGCCTGTGGGTGCTTTTCGAAGACTCATCTCTTAATCTCATTGCTCACAGCAGGAATAACGGTGGGGTTTGGGGGGGTGACCTCTACCCTTGGCTTATGCAGGGGAGAATTATAGTAAATGAGGTCACATTTCTAAAGGGTTATGTTCCCCTTGCAGCTGGGTGGACTGAAGCCCTAGTGATCCTCATAGAAAAAGAGAAAGCAAAGAAGAGAACAGCGGGGAAGATGCAGAGAGCGGGAGACACAATGGCAGGAGAGAAGGAGGAGGTGGGGGAGACAGCTTGGGGGCCAAAGGGAAGAGATAAAAGAAAGCTGAAGTCCAGAGAAGGGTGGGGGAGCTGGGAGTGGTGAAAGAGCATTGGGG